>JAPQWV010005283.1:0-20898 GCA_027422505.1 Craterostigma plantagineum | reverse complement strand
ATTCCAAGGACGATGGATGCAACGGCGACGATAAAGCCTAAGGAAAAGCGAGCTCCAACAGAGCCCCATAAACATAGGGGAGTTAAGCTCCCCTAAAACATCGCAAGTCCTAAAATGTCCAAAAGGCCTTCCACCAAGTTCCCTGAGGAGTTGGAGACGGCGGGCCAGGACCTCTGCATGCTTCTCTACAGCAGGGAGCCAAAATAAAGGACCCTTGGAAGCCTTCTGTTCTCCTTGAAGCACGCGGGATACGGAAGGTCCCGCATGAATGACTTGGCCTCAACTCCCAAGGACTCAGCACCATAACCCCCATGAGGTATTGCTTCAGAAGAGGGACAAAATCCGCCAGGCCCTCTGAGAACTTCTTCCCAGCAGCTGTAGAAAGAAGGTGTTGCTGGCAAGACCTAACACATTCGGCCTTCGTATTTGCCAAAGCAGCTGCCGATAGCAACTCCCCCATACACGCAGAACCCTCATCCCCCTCAGTTTTCTCTCTGGCAAAGGAACTTCACGACGTTGCAAAAGTGCTACCTGCTCCTCCAAGCTCCGCAGATCCCCCCTATGCCGCCACACCAACGCGGAACTCTCATTCTCCATTTCTTCTTCAGCTCCAAATTTCAATGCAGCTTCCCCAGCTAATTGTTCCTTTGCGGCAGAGCTGGCCTGAACTTACTCCAAATGCCCTTGAAGGGCCTGACTACTTTTTTCTGACTGTCAAGCCGACGGCCCACAGATGACCGCGCAACCACCTGATTTATCACCTAAGAACGCAGCAAAAGAAGTCCCAGTAGGGAAAACACCACCAGGAAGGAAAAACCAGACGGCCCAGCACTTCCATCCTTTTCCTTCTCGAGCTGATCTACGAAAGAGGGGAGGTCCTCTTTTGAAGATATCCCCTGTGAAACGTTCACTGAGATCCCCCCGGCTGTTGCTTCCTGACATTGGCAACTTCTGCTAGCTCCCCCACTCATTTTTGTGGCACGCTAGCCCTTCTCTTAGCTCCCGAAATAGGAACAACTTCCTGAGCCGCTGAGATCCCCTCATCCTTGGGGAGCTGGGATATCTCTTCCCGAATGAACCTGGCTGCAGGAATCTCACAAAGCATGGGAGTTGCGATAGGTAATCCGACCTGGGGAACCAGCGAAGTGGCCCTTTCCTCCACATCCGCCAACAAAACATGTCCCTTCAAGAGGTAATGGTGGTAGGGAGGTAACGCCCCTCTTACTATTTTACTCTAATTTACTTTTTGTCCCAAAAAACAAATTAGAGTAGGGGAGTGGTTGATACGGACTAGAATAGATGGGCCGAAAAACAAATAATAAAAGAGGCCCAGTAAGCCCGTGAAGAGGAAGAGCCCAGAATGAAGTATAGAATCGGACCTGGGAGAAAGAACCTGCGAAGGTCCCCCGGATATAGGCATTATCCGGACAAAAGAGGGAAGGCTTTTGGGTACTTCAGGACGATGGGACATCAGAAAAGAGGAAAGGAAGTCACAGAGACACGTGTCGACCATGGATGGGGCAGTGTCACTGTGGGAAAAGCTGTAGCCACTTGCAGGCTGTCATTCAGTCAACATTCGTCACTGTTCATTGTACCATACCAGTCACGTCCCCTGAAATCCTGGGATATTACTTGGGCTGTTGGGAGCTGCTATAAAAGGAGGGACTTAGCCATTTCTCACAACAACTATTATCATTCCAACATCTTTCCACACACGAAAAACAACTTCTCTCTCACTGTAATAATTCCTTTCCAGTAGATCTTTCAAGATGTATGAGCGAAAGTGAGTTATGAGTGTGTAAATCTTCTAAGTATAGTGAAGCCCCGTTTTAGAGCGCCCGTGGACGTAGGATCTGCAAAGATCCGAACCACGTAATTCTGGTGTTATTTCGTTTATGTTCAAACAGGTCCCCTACGTTCCTTCAAACAGGTCCCCCGCGCTCCAAACACGTTCAAATAGGTCCCAGCACCTCTCAACATCCCAGACAGGTCCCCGACGTACCAAATATGCCACCGACAGGTCCTCATCACGTCCCAACAGGTTTCCCAACGTTCCAGACAGGTCCCCAATACGGCCCTATGTCCCAAATAGGTCCCCAATACGTCCCAATACCACAAATACGTCCCCCATAAGTCCCAAACACGTCCCCTTCAATCTCTCTCTCAATAAGCACCTTACGCACATAACCATATCGCTTCCCCGGCTATATAAATTCCCATTTCCCACACAAATCCTGTTGATTGGGTTTGCCCCATATCAATACTGATACGGACATAAATTAGGCAGGCTAAAAATAGGAATTAAGGAAATAATTAGCTTATGATAATTATTAAGAGAAATTAGTAAAAAATATGAGTTTCCTTTGAAAATACAAATTTAGATTACGAAGGGAGACTTTTAGGGACCTCAGACGGGTTTTAGGGACCTTCAACACACTTTAGGGAGCTAACAACATGAAATAAGGGTTCTAGGGACCTCCAAAAGACTTTAGGGACCTAACGCCCATACTAGGGAACTATTTTGGGACCTATTGTGCTAACCATGTCCTGTCGTCCCGAGGAAGCGTCGTGAGGAAGCTTCACCAAACGGTCAGAAGTCTGAAAGGACGTCTGACACCACTGAAAAGCTGTTCTGACAGAACCTGTCCCATCCACCTGTTGTACCTGACAGTGCAGAGCCAAGTCCCATCTCCAGCCGCCTGACATCCCTGACAGCACAGAAGCTGTAACTGCTGCAGGAATGACTCTGACAGACGGTCTGCCATTCTGTAGCATCACAGTGTCCCATGAGGTCATATCAGCAGGAATCTGGGCAATATCCAGGAGCTAGGGACGTATGTCCAGGCAATATCCAAGAGCCTCCTATATAAAGGGCACTTCACCATTTTCACGAGACAACTCTCATTTTAACACCTGAAACACTTAAGAAATCTGTCTCTCTCACTGTAATAATTCCTTTCCAGTAGATCTTTCAACATGTATGAGCGAAAGTGAGTTATGAGCGTGTAAATCTTCTAAGTATAGTGAAGACCCGTTTTAGAGCGCCCGTGGACGTAGGATCTGCAAAGATCCGAACCACGTCATTCTTGTGTTATTTCGTTTATGTTCAAACAGGTCCCCTACGTTCCTTCAAGCAGGTCCCCCGCGTTCCAAACACGTTCAAACAGGTCCCCAGCGTCCCACACACATCTCATCATGTCCCAGACAGGGTCCCAATGTCCCAAACAGGTCCCCAAACACGTCCCGACTTCCCCAATACGTCCCAATACCACAAATACGTCCCCAACAAGTCCCAAACACGTCCTCTTCAGTCTCTCTTTCAATAAGCACCTTACGCACATAACTCTATCGATTCTCCGGCTATATAAATTTCCCTTTCCCACACATATAAATCTTGTTGATTGGGATAGCCCCATATCAAATGGCGCCGTCTGTGGGAAAATTCGGAGTTGAAGGCGTGAGCAATTTTGCTTATATTGTGCGAAGCTGTGCTCAACATTCCTTATTCCTTTTTTTATTTCTTTATTTCTGCTGGGACAAGATGAAACACGCTAAAACCGAGGGAAGAAGACCCCCTCTGATGACGAATTTGGACCCATAAGCCGTAGGAGCTGCCAAATCACAACCGAAGCTCCTGAGACGTAAGGCCATCTGCACCACCTTGACGACTGGAGGAAAGGGCGAAGACCTGAAGCCCCATATTCGGGACCTCCCAACTCCTTGCTAGCACGCGAAGGTCCACGAAGGTCCGTGGAACCTAGAAGGAATCTTTACGCTGACACATGAAGATCCTGGGGATACAGGGGCCAACTCTGCGCTGGCGTATGATGATCTTGGGGACCCAGGAGCCAGCTCCGCGCGGGCACACGAAGTTCGTAGGACCTAGAAGTCAGCTCCACACCGGAAATTAGTGTGAGATAAAACCCAGTTCCATGTGAACACATGAAGATCCGCGGAAGGGTGGAAAAGGACTCCACATGGTAGGACTTGTGGGGGGTGTTCACTGATCAGGGCCTTGAACAAGGCTGAAGGTACCTCCTCCAGATATGGACAAGATCCACCCAGAGTAGTTGAAGTCAGAAACTGACCGTGGGGGAGGAGGACCTCCGAAAACTGCCAAACTGAGGGAAGGCCAGGAGCTGAAACACAAGTCCGAGATGATGAAGATAAACAAGACGGTACAAATAGGGCATAAAGGAATCTCAGAACATCCAGGCGGACCTCCACGAGTTTCAAAGGGAGCTGGGAGCTCCAGAAAGAACTGAGCCACGCTAGGAAAAAAGGGAAGACACTACGGCCGAAAAGGAGATGGAACTTCGAGACCAACTCACGGACCTCAAACGGCGAGTAGTCATGCAAAGGAGGGAGCCTTGGGGACCTCTTTCGAGGGCCCCATAAAGATTCACACCACTATGCAAATCTAAAAGAGATCCTGACATCAGCCGGGGGGACCTACCGCGATGAGGAGGCTCTTAGTCAGAACTCCAGGACCCTTTAAATTTCATTCTTATTTATATTATCGATAGCATGATAATATGACCACCATATTAACAATAGTTATTACTTGAAGGATGTGATCGATGGGTTTATTCCAGACAGGACACCTGAAAAGGGTGTTAGCCGCGACAGCAAACTAGATTCGAAGGTGATCGATAAGTAGTCCCGGGATCTATGTCGCTTAAAGGACTTAAAGGCCAGCTCCGTGCTGGCGTACGGAGATCTGTGGGACCTTAAAGCCCAGCTCCACGCTGACATCCGAATATCCGTGGGAGATGCAAGCCAAGCTCCGCGCTGGTACGCGAAGGTCCGTGGGACTTTAGAGATAGCTCCGGGCTGGCTTACGAAGATACGAGGGAGATAAAAAAAGCCTAGCTCCTCGCCGGCGCCCAGACCCGAATCTCCATATTCGGGACCTACAAATCCAACTCCGCGCTGGTCTGAGAAGCCTAGTTACCACATTTGGGACCTAGAAGCTAATTTTGGGATGACGCCTAAAGATCCACGGGAGACATCCCGCGTTGATAAGGCTCTTAGCGGGAATTCCAGGGCCCTCTAAACCTTATTCTCATTTATATCGTCGATACCATAATAACACATGCAGCATACTAACGACTGCTATTATTTGAAGGATGAATCGAAGAGCCCACCCTAAAGGGACATCTCAGGAAGTTTATTGACCATGGCCTCGACGAAGGTCTGGAGGTAGTCGAGAAGAAGTCTGGGGGATCTGTGCCGGCTGCAGACAACCCCCGCATCTTCCAGATAGGAGGCAGCTCCATTTAAGGATCATATCCTTGTCATATTAGGAGTTCCAAGCAAAGGAGATTCCAACTTCCAGCAGGGCGCAAAATCATACACCTGAGCAATCAAATCCGCGGGACCTTAATGCCCAGCTCTACATTGGCACGCGAAGGTCCATGGATCTCGGTGCAAGCTCCGCTTGACACGCGAAGGTCCCAGGGGCCTAGAAGATAGCTCAAGGCTGACATCCGAACCTCCGGAGATCCAAAGCCAGGGATCACCGAGAAGTAAGGAGCGCCATTCTGCTATTACTTCAAATTCAAGGCCTCCGACAAGGAGCTCGGATACTAAGCGAGCTGGCGCTATAACCACGCAATTTAAGCGAGCTGGCGCTATAACCACACATTTAAGCGAAGCTGGCGCTATAACCAGGGTAAACTAATGATGTCCCTAATGAAATACCGCCTTGTCGGAATAATATATTTTATTATACAATAAACGGTGCACCGTATAATATAATCGATGCCAAAGGTCGACGGACCTGCGGTGTACAGGACGCCAAAGATAATATATCTGCGGTGTGATTTGATGCCAAAGGTCGACGGACCTACGGTGTACAGGACGTCAAAGATAATCTATCTGCGATGTGAATGATGCCCGTAAGGGTGTACAAGATGCCGCCGCTGACGGGCTGCGGTGTACAGGACATCAAAGGCTCTCAGTAAGCCTGCGACGTGAATGGTACCGAAGCGAAGCTGGCGCTATAACCAGGGTAAACAAATGAATGGGGATCCCCGGAATTAAAATTTATAGACCTAAGTGTCTACACAAATACTAAAATCGCTAAGGACATAGAGAGCCTAGCGCAAATGACACCTGAGGACAATGACGACGGTCATTGCAACCCAGGCGTGAATTCGTACTTGGCTTACGAATCAGTATGTTTTACAGGCTATCACCATGGTGGAAAAAGGAGAGGTCTATACAAATATAATGTCCCAGAAGCTAGTAAGGACGTACAGTAGGGCCTCAGGATCTCCTTCAAATGCAAGGTTCGAAGAGGAGCTCCACCATCAGGTCCCTGCTGGGTCCTAAGATGTTCGAAAAGGCCTTCCACCAAGTTTCTTGAGGAGTGGAGACGACGGATCAACAACACCAGCAATGGGCCAGGACCTCTGGATGCTTCTCTGCAGCAGGGAGCGAAAAATGGGGGTCCTCGGAGACCTGTAGATCTCTCTGGAAGCACACAGGAAAAGGAAGGTCCCGAAGATCATACACGGCCTCAATTCTCGAGGACCCATCGCTGAAGCCGCCCACGAGGTAGTGTCACGTCGGAGGCCCAAGATCCCTCAGAGGGAAAGAGAGTCCTTCAAATAGGCTTGGTGCTAGTCTTCAGCCAGGTCCTATAAGAATGCCACCGGGGACAAGAGACGGTGCTGGCAAAGGCGAATATCTTCCGCCTTCGTAGCCACCAACTGGGCAGCCACATGCACCTCTGTCATGCCCTCGGAATCAGCATCCCACTAGAGAATGAGCTACATGGATCCTCGTGCTATTTCACGAGAGTTACATTTTTGTCCTTCTTTCTCCAGGGAGCTCCGCATTTCTCCCTCGTGCTATTCCACTAACTCTGTCTGTTAGTTATCTCCAGATCCTGGATTGAAGACTTTGCGGACAGTCCAGAAGCTGCGAAGAAACCTCGGAGAGATGGCCCTCTGATCATCTGGGAGCACCCAACAGCTTAGCAGGCTCATCTGTTCATGTCTATTCAGATGGTCCACAGAAGCAGGGAGCTCACTCACTGAGGTCCCTATAGGTTCCATAAGAGGCTCAGCACCAACGCCTCAAAGGGAGTAACTTCTTTTTTGCTTTTTCTTCTAACCGTTTGGATGGAGTTGTTTTCCTTTTAACACCAGGACACGGGCCGTGATGGGAGCCACTTGAGCTCCCCTGACAGGGGAAAGAGCCGCAGGAGCATCCTCTATCCTCACAGAAGGAGGGACCTCCTCGCGAACAGCCTTGGCTGAAAGGACCTGAGGGAGCAAGGGAGCTACAGACAGTGCACTAGCTTGGAGAGTACAAGGCACTTGATGGAAAAACGCTAGCTCCATGAAAAATAAAATGAAGAAAAGAAAACATGCCTTTCCAAAGACAGAATAAAGGTTTTTCGGTAAGGGAGGTATGACCTACTATCCCTTATTTTATTTATGGCCTGCCTTACAATTTTTACTCTAATACATTTTTGTTCCAAAACACAAATTAGAGTAGGGGAGTGGTTGATACGGACATAAATTAGGCAGGCTAAAAATAGGAATTAAGGAAATAATTAGCTTATGATAATTATTAAGAGAAATTAGTAAAAAATATGAGTTTCCTTTGAAAATACAAAGTTAGATTACGAAGGGAGACTATTAGGGACCTCAGACGGGTTTTAGGGACCTTCAATACACTTTAGGGAGCTAACAACAGGAAATAAGGGTTCTAGGGACCTCCAAAAGACTTTAGGGACCTAACGCCCATACTAGGGAACTATTTTGGGACCTATTGTGCTAACCATGTCCTGTCGTCCCGAGGAAGCGTCGTGAGGAAGCTTCACCAAACACGGTCAGAAGTCTGAAAGGACGTCTGACACCACTGAAAAGCTGTTCTGACAGAACCTGTCCCATCCACCTGTTGTACCTGACAGTGCAGAGCCAAGTCCCATCTACAGCCGCCTGACATCCCTAACAGCACAGAAGCTGTAACTGCTGCAAGAATGACTCTGACAGACGGCCTGCCATTCTGTAGCATCACAGTGTCCCAGGAGGTCATATCAGCAGGAATCTGGGCAATATCCAGGAGCCAGGGACGTATCTCCAGGCAATATCCAAGAGCCTCCTATATAAAGGGGACTTCACCATTTTCACGAGACAACTCTCATTTAAACACCTGAAACACTTAAGAAATCTCTCTCTCTCACTGTAATAATTCCTTTCCAGTAGATCTTTCAACATGTATGAGCGAAAGTGAGTTATGAGCGTGTAAATCTTCTAAGTATAGTGAAGACCCGTTTTAGAGCGCCCGTGGACGTAGGATTTGCAAAGATCCGAACTACGTAATTCTTGTGTTATTTCGTTTATGTTCAAACAGGTTCCCTACGTTAATTCAAGCAGGTCCCCCGCGTTCCAAACACGTTCAAACAGGTCCCCAGCGTCCCACACACATCTCATCATGTCCCAGACAGGTCCCCAATGTCCCAAACAGGTCCCCAAACACGTCCCGACTTCCCCAATACGTCCCAATACCACAAATACGTCCCCAACAAGTCCCAAACACGTCCGCTTCAGTCTCCTTTCAATAAGCACCTTACGGACATAACTCTATCGATTCTCCGGCTATATAAAATTCCCTTTCCCACACATATAAATCTTGTTGATTGGGATAGCCCCATATCAAATATGATAATGTAGAGGTCGCATTAACCTTTGTTATGCGTTGTTTGGTTTTTGGCAAGATGTTAGTCAAAGCTAAATATTGTATGGATCATATCTAACCAGCATACAAACAAATAAAATTAGGCAAGTTCTGAATTCAGATAACTAGATTGCGAAAAAAAAGCAAAAGCTCTGGTCTCCACTCCAATACTTCTTTAAAATAAGTGTATATGGCAAAAGTGGTGCCTAACATTGATATGGGGCTCTCCCTATCAAAGAAATTTTGTGTGGTTCACAACTTTTATATAGCGATAGAATAAATTGTTTACGGAATTCCAAACGTGCGTAAAGTGCTTATTTGGAAGGGATCTTCATGGAACGCCTAATAGATATGTTTGGGACGTGTTCGCGATGTGTTTGGGAGGTGTACAAAGGAACAAAAACGACACGAGGTGTACGTAGTTCGAATCTCTGTAGATTCTACGTCCACGGGCGCTATGTAACCTTCCTTTATGATACTTTGATAGTTTTACACACTCAAATCTCTCACCCTCACATAAATTTGCTAAGTACTCAATGAGATAATCACCTATAGCAAGGAATAGAGAGAACAATAGCTATTTTCTTCTACTTAATTATGATCCCTTCGAAAAGGCTGGGCGCGGGCTTTTATAGAAGCTTCGAATGTTATTCCATCATGTTGGTTGGCGCTCCCGAGGACGTGACTGCTTAATACTATGTGTTAATTGTGAGCTATCCCATCAGAGGTGACTTCTGTCAGCAACAGCCTTGCACAGTGGCGCGCTCCACTCCTGTGTCGACACGCGCGCCCTTTAGGCCGTCCGTTCACTGTAGCGTACCGAGTACGTTTCGTTCCCCCCAAGAAGCCATTAAGTATTACTCAGATCCTGTGCTCCCCGTACCCAACCAAAATAATTATGGGACCCTCTCCAGTCTTTTCTACCATAATATCAGTTTATATTATTACTAAATTTATGTTTCGGCCTGCTTAATTATCTCCCACATCAATCACTCCCCTTTGCCTTTGGGACAAAGCAAATTAGAGTATTTATTTGAGAAGCAGGCCATAAGTGTGGGAAATACTCACGTGTCAGATCTTACTGGGACCTGTCAAAAAACCCTTACTGCGTTGAAGGGTATATCCCGTAAAAGGGAGCAGATCTTTGATCTTATCTTCTTGGGATTCCACCCTTTTTTTCAAAATCGCATCAGAAGTAGTCGCGACTCGCGTCTCTTCGTCTTTTGGTGTTGAAAAAAGAGTTTATCGGCATTTTATCAGGTGCATTTCTCTACTTCTCATGAAATTCTTTTTCCTTCCATGGCTTCCATTCCTCCTGATTCTGAGAATCCTCTTCTGTGACCCCTTCTCCTTCACCTCCGTCGCGACGATCGCTGAAGCTTCCCTTCCTGTGATGAATTTTGAACCGCGCTCTAAACAAAGCACCATGAAACAACCCGACCGCCGCCCTAGCACTCGTTCTACCGTCACTTCCTGCCGCTGTCGCTTCTCTAACCTCCCAAGATTCAGCGCCGAAAGATGCGCCTGGTGGGTCCTCAGATCCGGTCATCATTCAAGATCGGATGCTCCCTGCTTCATCGGGGCTGACCCCATAACCCACTGCGCCCGTTTCTTCCCAAGCCTTTCCTAGTCTTTTTAGGGCGTCGGCCAGTTTGTTGGTAGGCCTCAACTCCCTAATAGGGGGCGGTTTTGCTTTTGAAGTTTTAGGGTATCGATCCCGCCACCAAATGGCAGACCGTCCGCCTCCCTCGCTTCTTGTCTTCTGGGAGGCCCAAATTAGGGCAGGCCTTCGTTTTCCCATTCCTCTATTTCTTTCCGAGGTATCTCGCGCTTTTAGGGTTCCTTTGAACCAGTTTCAGCCCTCCGCCCTTCGTCAACTCATTGCTTTCTTTGTGGCGGTGCAAGCGGTTGGTGGGAGGCCTTCGGCGGAATTGGTCCTCTCTCAAATCAACGGAATTGGTCCCTTTTTTACCTTTCCTCCGTATCTTCTTCTCGGGGCGGGAAAGCACTCACTTCTTTGTGAAGAATATGGTGCTGATAAAGACTGGCAGGATAACTATTTTTTTGTTGAGCCGCCAAGTGGTATCTAGGATTTTCCTACCGATGGTCGGGTGAGAGGGATACCGCCCCGAGATGCTGGGACATGTTCGAGGAGAAATAGCAAGGCGTTGTCCACGTTAAATGATCACGCGGCTAGCCACGGGCCGCTAAATCCCTTGTAGTTGATCCATTTTCCCGGGGCTCTCTACCTTTTTGGCTTCTCCCCTGCCTTCGTCCCTTTTTCTCCTGCGGGTATTCTTCCCTTCGTTGTCCCTTCTTCTTGCATCCTTTCTGTGTAACTCTGAGCTCCTTGTTGTAGGTATGACGAGCTCTTGGCATGCTTCGTTGGCCGGAGAGGAGGTGGGAGCTGATTCTCAGACTTCGTCAGCGCCCCAGGGCCGGGCACCGACTGAAGTCCTCTTCTGCCTTCGATCCCAGTGGCCAGGGATGTTCATGAGGAACTCGGCCCAGTTTCTTTCGAGGATCCGGAGGTACCAGCCCTTCTGGAGAATGTCCTAGCCCCTTCAGAGGTGAAAGAAGAGCTGACACCTCCTCAAAGTCGTGCAGAGGTGCGAAAAGAAGATTTCCTTTGTCTGGAGGTGAGGGCGTAGGGGCGGATCTAACACGGAGGAAGTCCCTGCAAGATGTCGTTCCCCCTTCTCTGGCGCAGCTTGAGCAAAGTAGCGAAATGGATTTATTAAGGCATCTGGTGCTCCGTGAAGATAGGGAGATGATTTCTCGGGGTTCTTCTGCGGAGAACGAGACAAAAACCACCAACGAGACGAACGAAGACCAGGCATCCGAACCTTCTGAGGAGGTAGTTTCTCCTTCCACATTTGACCATGTTAGAATCGTAGCAAAAAGCATACACTATCATGAAATGGAGCAGAAAAGCATAAAGGCAGTAGAGAAGAAACTATCCAAGTTTTAGGAGAAAATCGCTAGTCTCGAATCAGAATTTAGGAGCTCTAGTACAAAAATAGAAGAACTTACTAAGAGCTTACATTTTAGGGAGACTACAAAACCTCCCATAGAGCAAAATAATGAAAAAATACAGGCTAGAAAATAACTATAATTGCTTGGTTAGAAATCTCAATGAGAAAGCTAACCTCAATTGTAGGATAACAAAAGCAACTACTAAGATCACCAACCTAGAAGCCGAATTAGATAAATCAAATACTAAGGTTCGTGAACTTATGAGAGATCTAGATGCCTGTCACTCTGCCAAATTAACGCTAGAAAATAATTTTACTCTATTAGGAGAAGAGCGTAAGAAGCTATATGCTAAAGTTAAGAAATTAGAAGATCTTCTGGTAAAAAGGGGCAAACTGATCAAACAATATTCTTGAATCAACCCATGGACCATGAGTTAAATTTGGCTTAGGCTTTCAGAATCCACGATGCTTGTCAAAAGTTGATTGCAAATAACTTTACGATGTCAAGTACATGGGTTTAGGATTAACAAATCTCATGGTTTTTACTAATGCAAAGGAAATAGATGCCTTAGAAGAGGCCAAGAGAAAGCCAAAACTAGGGTTGAAATCCCCTTCTCCTACACCGAGTTGAATCAAAGCTACAAAGCTAGGGATCTTCCCAAGGGTTGGAGCCTTGAGTCAACTCACTTTCAAGAAGATCATTCTATAATAGGGGAACAAAGTCATCATTCTGAAAATTCTCTTTACATACCCCCTATCATTAAGAAAATAGAGGGATTAAGAGCTTCTTTGGAAAAGAAAGAGAGGATTTTGAAGCTGAAAAGAAAAGTTTCCTAAAAGAGATGGAAAATCTCGAAGCTTCCTAGGTTTCACACGTCATTTCTCACGCAACTCCCGCAAAGGATAAAATCAGTATGAAATTCGTGAGAAAGAAAAATTGCCTTCTAAAGAACAAAAACCTCAAAATCAAAATATGAGAATTAATAACTCTAACCATGTTTTTACGACGTCTACAGGGAGCGTAGTACCTGAGCTAGAGGAATCGAAGGCTAGAGTGTCTAGTTTAGGATTTACGAAGGAGTCTCTAGGCATAAAAGTGTTGTATCTCATTCTCCTGTAAAAATACTAAACACTCGTAGAAATAAAGAGCTATTTCATCTCTCAAAATAAAAAGACTAAACACTCGTAGAAATAAAAGCACTAATTTTGAAATAGGCTCTTCATCAACAATGAAAAATAATCATTCTAAAACAAATGCATTAAGGATGACTCGTAGGAAACAATATCCAGCCATAAAGAAGGCTTATAGCGCTATTCATGCCTCTCTTACCTAAGGTATCCTGTAAAGATCGAATCCGCACTTAGGAGATTATCTAACGAAAAGATCTTTTCTTCTATCAAGCCTACCAAAGCATTTGTTCGTGCAGAAATTAACCTTCCCTGTAAGGTTCAACCCAAATGGGTTCCCTAAATCTCCGCCCAAAAGACGAAAGCCAAAAGGGCCAAGTCTTCTGCTAAGGGCACACCCCATCAACTTCTTCGACGTTGACTTGGTTGTGAAAGCTCCAAATAGTACTAACTTAGGAACCATATCTGAACCAACATCTAAATCTGCTAATCTGAGAGGATCCATTTACAAGTGGGTACCTAAAGCTCTCTAGTTTAATTTTGTAGATTCATCATGTGTGGTACCTCTACTCTGGTTGCTCCACACACATGACGGGAAATCAAGAAAGTCAGATTCGGGAACAACGACTCAGCCCCTATTCTAGGATTTGGGGACATCATTCTGACGAATCTGACAATAAAGGATGTCTCCTATGTCGAAGGTCTCCGCCATAACTTGTTCAGCATAGGCCAGTTCTGTGATAAAGGATTCCAGATGGTCTTTCTTGCTGATGAGTGCAGAATATTGGACAGTCAGGACAAAGAACTCCTCCAAGGACTTCGGAATCAAACCTTTACACGATCAACCTGACGTCCGTGCGCGGCTCTCGACAGCTGTTTGCCTCATTTCTAAGATTGTAATTTAGAGGAACAGCTTATGGCATCAACGCATGTCTCATCTCAACATTAAAGCTCTTTAACGACTTTCAATGAAAAAGTTGGTTCACGGTCTTCCAACTATAGTATTACAGAAAGAGCATCAATGTTCTGCATGTCAACTATGAAAAATGAAGCGAGCATCTCATCATATAAAGCTGGTTGCCTCGACTTCACGTCCACTGGAACTGCTACACATGGACCTCTGTGGACCAATGCAGACACAAAGTATCAATGAACGCAAGTACATGCTGGTTATCGTCGATGATTTCTCTCGCTACACATGGATGAAGTTCCTCCGGACTAAAATGAGACAGACAGAGGACTTGATTATCAATTTCGTGCACTCGACTCAAAATTTACTGCAGCAAACTATCCAAGTCATCTGAACGGACAACGACACTGAGTTCAAGAATAAGTACCTCAGTGATTTTTATCAGAAACTTGGAATTAGTCAACAATTCTCAGCCGCACGTATGATGTTGATTCATTTCGGCCTCCCACACTTTCTTTGGGCTGAAGCAGTAAATACCACCCGTTTCACTCAAAACAGGACGGTGGTTCACAAACGCTTTGATAAGACTCCGTACGAGATCATTAAAAGCGGATACCCAACATTTCCTTCTTCAAGGTCTTCGGGTACAAGTGCTTTGTGGCAAACGACAGAGAACAACGAGCTAAGTTCGACCCTAAAGCATTCGAAGCCACTTTCATCGGGTATTCTTCAACTTCAAAGGTGTACCGGGTATATATCAAGTCCAACCGAACTATCAAAGAAAGCTACAATGTCGCTTTCCACGAAGTGGCAGAAATGGCTTCTGGGCACATCAGTCCAGGACCCGTGCCTAACCAGTCGGCTTCTGAATACGACAGTTTAGAACCCGTTTTCAGTGGTGTGTTGGCACAAAACCAACAGAAGATGGCAACTACTCGGGATTCAACATCAGAAGAAGCTCTGAGACTCGCGTTAAATGATTTGGATTCTGTCTTTGAGCCCGTATAGCGGTCAGACACCATCACTGCTACACCTTTAGTAGAACCCCCACTCGACGAGGCCATGCACCAAGCTTTTCAAATGTCCACACCTCACTCGATTCAGAATTACCACAGAATACTAAAGAACCTACCATGGTTTTTGAGGAGTCTCGTCGTCAGCATCACTCAATTCAAGTGCAGAATCAGACCTACCTCAATCTAATGAACAACCACAAATCATTGGAAATCTTGGTCCACCAATGGCTGATGCATCTACGTCAGCTCTGCCACATGAGCAAAAGTGGACTCGAGCACATCCGATTGATCAGATTATTGGTGATCCTTCGAGTGGAGTACGGATACGTCATCAACACAGTCTCTTTAGCTGCTTCTTAAGCCAAAACGAGCCTACTAAGGTAGCAGATGCACTTTAAGACCCGGATTGTGTAATAGCAATGCAAGACGAAATAAATCAATTCGAGCGTCTCCAAGTGTGGACGTTAGTACCCCGTCCGCATGGGAAGCAATTATCGGGACGAAATGGGTCTTTAAGAACAAAAAGATTGAAGATGGGGAGTGGTCCAGAATAAAGCAAGGCTGGTTGAGGGATATAACCAACAGGAAGGCATTGACTACGATGAAACTTATGCTCCTGTTGCCCGGATCGAAGCCATCCGCCTTCTCTTGGCTTATGAAGCTCATAAAGACTTCAAAGTCTACCAAATGGATGTTAAGACCGCCTTCCTCAATGGCGTGTTAAAAGAGGAAGTCTACGTCGCTCGGCCAGAAGGCTTTGTTGATCAAGAACATCCCGATCACGCCTATCGATTGGACAAAGCTCTCTACGGATTGAAACAAGCTCCACGTGCTTGGTATGATGTCTTGAGCAATTTCCTCGTGAAATCTAGATTCATCCGATGAACGATCGATACGACCCTCTTCATCAAATGGCAAGACAAAGATCTGATGGTCGTCCAAGTTTACATAGACGACATCATCTTCGGATCAACAAATCCACGGCTCTGCAAGTAGGGGTGTTCATCGGTCGGTTCAGTTTTTTTTTTTTCAAATTTCGGTTCGTTTTTTCGATTTTCAGTTTTACGTATGCTTAATCCAATTTCCGAACCGTTTTAATTTGGTTCGGTTCGGTTTTTATAATTCGGTTCGGTCTTTCTCGGTTCATTTTTCGGTAAGGAATTTAATATCAACAAAAAAATATTATGGAAACATAAAACAATTTATGGTTATTAAAAAATAAAGAAGCTTTATAGAACGTGACATGTAGCAAATATTTCAAAGGTACAAAAAAAAAACATGAAAATTGAATAAAATCTAACCAAAATATAAAACATTCATCTAAAGATACTATAAATTATTTGAGAGAAAAATAGTATTTGATTGGTGAGGAAAACATTCTCCTAAAAATGGAGAAAAGTATACCAATGAAATTATATTTATTGTTTTGTTTACGTTATGGGAAAAAAACAAATGCTTTTTGATATTTTTCTATTTTTAATGTAGTATGATGAATTTCAGTTCGATTTTTCAGTTTTTTTTCGTTTTACGTATGCTTAATCCGATATCCGAACCATTTTAATTGGTTCGGTTCGGGTTTTTAACAATTCGGTTCGGTTTTTTTCGATTCCGGTCTTTTCGATTCGATTCTTTATGGTTCGCGGTTTTTTCGGTTTTTCGGTTAATTTGAACACTCCTATCTGCAAGAGGTTTGGAGATTTAATGAAGAGCAAGTTTGAAATGTGTCACATGGGAGAGATGCAATTTTTCTTGGGACTACAAGTCAGGCAGCTCGAAGATGACATCTTCATAAGTCAGACTAAATACATCAAGGACATTATGAACAAGTTCCATCAAGATCAGAGCAAGCCTCTCAGCACTCCTATGTCAACAAGCTGCAAGTTGGATGCCGATCCCACTGGAAAAGCGGTCAACATCACACTTTATCACAGCATCATAGGCTCTCTTCTCTATCTCACCTCTAGTCGGCAGAATATTATGTTTGCCACCTGCCTCTGTGCCCGCTTCCAAGCCGACCCTAAAGAATCCCATATGCTTGCGGTCAAGCGGATTTTGCGCTACCTCAAAGGCACCTCCACCGTAGGATTATGGTATCCTAAGGGCACAAATTTCAAATTAATTGGATATACTGGCGCTGATTATGCAGGTTGCCGAATGGACAGGAAAAGCATCTCCGGTGGCGCTCAATTTCTAGGCGAAAAGCTGGTTTGCTGGTCGTCAAAGAAGCAGAACTGCATCTCAACATCGTTGGCTGAGGCAGAATACGCCGCGACCGCCAGCTTTTGCTCGTAAATGCTGTGGATGCGGACTCAGCTTCACGATTATGGGTACATTTAAATAATATACCCATTTACAGTGATAGCCAGAGTGCCATTGCTATAACGTGCAATCCTGTTCACCACTCACGCACGAAACACGTAGATATTCGATATCACTTTATAAAAGATCACGTAGAAAAATGCACTGTTGACATGTATTTCGTGAACACGGAGTACCAACTTGCCGACATTTTCACTAAGGCATTGGATGAAAAAATGATTCCAATTTCTTGTAGGAAATTAGGCATGTTGAATCTTCTGTAATATATGCTCCATGTGCTCTTATGTGCTATTTATCTGGTCTATTCTATGTGTTTTGCTTTCTTGAATGTCATATTTTGCATGATATTTAGGAATTAAAAAAAGAATAATACTATAATGGTAAGATATAAAAATTAAAAAAAATAGTATACATATACCTATAATATTAGGGGAATGACGATATCTTTAGCATGTTCGATCTAAGTCACGAATAAGTTTCCCTGACATACGACTGGTTAATTGCTTAAATTTTGTCAGTCTAAGTCGCATTCTTGTGTCTAAAGGTCATTAGCTTGTTCCACTGGACACAAAGCCACTACACAATGTGAGGATTCTAGCCTTTCATTTTTTCTTTGGATTTAATCTTGAGCGAGTCACACATCAATTACTTGTCTTAACTAGTGATTCTTGGCCTCATACTCGCCTTGCATTAGATCGGTAGGAAAATGATTAGGGCACTTAGAAAATTCCTCACTTGGCCATATAATTTTTTCATCCCTTAAAATAGCCTTTAGTCATCCATTTTGAGCTTTTTCGAATACCTTTTCTTCATTTAAAACCCCCTTGAGCCTTCTACCAATAATCTGAATCTTCGGCGGGATGTTCAAACGAGAAAAGGAGGGGGAGAAAAAGATATGACAAACAAAGAGATGATAAAAGAAGGTGGAAGACACACACGAGGAATGCTCAGCGCACAAAAAGCAGTCCAAAAGAACCTGCCTCTCGACTATTAAAAATTCCAAATCATTAGAAGGGGCATGGATCTTGCTGTGAACTTCTCCATCGATAATCTCGTACGCTCGTCAGAACGGCTGGAAGAGGAGCACCTCGAAGTGAACTTCTCCAACGATAATCACGTCTTATATCGGGAAATGAAAAGAGGAGCACAACCTTGGGTTCAAATTCCGTAACTGTGAACTTCTTTAAATTGATAATCTCTGAAACCTATCTAGGGATTAAGAGGAAAGGAGCACGGTATCGGCCCAAGAACAAGAACAAGAAGAACTTCGCCTTAGATAATCTCTCAGCCTCGTAAAGGAGCTGAGCTTTAGCTTGAGCAAGCGTTGACTGATAAGAAAAAGTTAAAAGATGAGAATGACAAAAAGATAAGAGAAAAATGCCAAAAGAAGGAGAACGGCGAAGAAATGGAAGACGACGAAAAGCTCACTTTTTCCAAAATTTTCATTCCCTTCTAAGTCAGAGTCAAATTAAAAATCCTTCAAAGTCCCTTTGAACGGTCTATGGCATAGGTGAAATGATTAAAAGTGCCTCGATCCAGATCACAGGTAAATTGACTTAATACTTGTGTTGACTTGAGTGATATAAATATAATAATCCCAAGGTAAATATAAATGAGCAGTAGAGTGAACCCAGTGAGAGTTGTCGAAATGGATCACACTTTGAACTTAGGACTATAGTTTGCTGACGTAACTTGATGGCATATGATCATGGCAAATGTCCTGTGAAACGTTAAACGTGACAATGATCAAAGCAAATATATATGACCCCATACTAAAAAATAATAATATTTCTTGAATTTTTTCTTTTATTTTTCTTATTACATGTTATGAATAAAAAATATACATATAAAAGATACATCGCACATTTTAATATGCAATTTTAAGTTGCATATATGAGGAATGGATTAAAAGCAATATTTTGTTATATTTCGCGCAGTCTGACATGTAGTATTACTTTGCATTTCAGCTGAATTGTTAAAAATGCGAATATTTGTTTTTGCTCATGCCCTCGCGCGCAAAATTTTGAATACATGATTAGGGGACCATGTATCTAGGTTAAAATGATCAATTGCGTGTTTTATGTATTTTAACATGGATTGATTTTATGTCTTTGCATGATACATCAGTTTAGGTGCATTATTTGAGGGGGAGCATTTACAAAATAAGATGCCTTGAGCTCCAAATATTTTTGATGTCTTTTCTCTAAGTGTTATGGAAGTTTTTCGATTGAAAAATGATACAAAGGGCACCACGATGAGGAGGATTTCACGAATTTACATGATATGGAGCTTACGGCATTGATACAGAAATTAAGGCGGATCCTTTGTTAAAAATTTAGTAATGATTGACTCTAACATTTCGACATTTTGTTCCTAATATTGCAGATTGATCGAAAATCGAATTTGGAGCCAGATGTCACTGCTCGGAATTTCAGGGAGTTAATTGCACTTCAATTTTAATAAACTGGGAGTAAATGTGTGATTATTAAGTGAATTATGGATCAATATGAAATCGTAGAAAAACCTACTATCAAAAAATTTAGGCGAATTTTGTTTTTCGATCGCAGATTCTCGAGCGAAAATTTATTTGGAACCAAATGGTAATTTTTGCTTCCAATTTGTCGAGCGAAAATTAAACAGGAACCAAATGAAAATTCTCGATCGGAGTTTCTCGAGCGAAAATTATAACTGGGCCTGTATAATACGCGAACTCAAAACGTCCAATCAGCCCAATTAGAAAAAGTAATCTTTTAGCAGTCGAAAAACTTTATCTCAGGCAAAACCTAATCGAAAAATCAACAGTGTCTTCTCAACTACTATCTCGAAAAACTGTCACAGACAATTCAAATTCTTTCCAAAATCTTTCGATTCATCCAGATTTTGTCTGTTTAAGGTAGAAGCGATACTTATTTGATGTTTGCGTGCGATTTAACTCAGTTTACATCTACTTTTTGTGATCTTTCGTCTCATTTTGAGTAGATTTTTGATTGTTCGAACTGTAATAAACCCACATACGATTTCATCAAGATTTCGACATGTTTTGTGTTAATCTGGGTTGAAATATGCATTCTAGGATAGTTTAAGGGTTTTCGATCATTCTAGGAGTATTTTTCCTCGATTATCTGCATGTTTAAAGCTTGATAAGAGTTCGAACTGGAACTAGTTTTAAACATTTAAATGCGTCAAAGAACTTTCTCGCTCACAAACAGTGTTAATTGAATTTCAATTTGATTGAGTCACTGTTTGCATCGTAAAAGTTTCTTCGATCGCGCGAAACTTTCGACCTAATCTGTGAAATAAATAACGTAGATTGAAATATACTTACAATCGAAAAATCTCACTTTGATTTTATGCGAGCGAAATGATTACTGAATGCGATAGATCAAATAGGTGTAATTAAGTTTCGAACGCAAAACTTACAATCGAAAACAGCACTTTCTATTTCAATTTTCTTTCGATCGTAAATTTTAAGCGGCGATAAAATTAATTTTTCAACGATAAAATTTCTCGATCATAAAAATCGATCATCAATACGTAGCGATGATTTCAATTGATTAAAATTTTTCTCGCGGGTCACCTAGTTTCTCGTTGTCAATTTTCTCGATCGTAAAATTTCGCAGCGAGAAACTATTTTAAAATCGAAATACTTTCTCGCTCGATAACTTACACAGCGAAAATTTATTCACGCGCGAAAAATTTCTCGGTCGTAAATTTACGCTGAAATTTTTCTCGATCGTAGAATTTCTCGGTACAGTACCACGCTTATTACGTTCAACACTTTTATAAAATTTTCTAACTCTTTTCACTATAGCAGACCTTAGCGAATAAAATTTTTCGATTACAAAATTGAACGGGG
>JAPQWV010005282.1:0-20903 GCA_027422505.1 Craterostigma plantagineum | reverse complement strand
TACAAATCTCCATACACACTGATACAATACCCAAATATCCCTTTTGTGATTATCCAGCAATCAAAGGATAAATCTAAGTAAAGCACAATGCGCACAAGACTACTATCGTGCCTCAAGTCAGAGGATTAGTCATGTACTATCGCAACACGAAAATTCTCATTCAACAAATGTTTCCATTAAGAATTTTTCGTCGGGTCATGTTCGATGAACTTGTTCCCTAACAAGCATCTGCATATATGCATTTGCGTCACACACTAATGCTAATGGAACGTAACATCCTCGTCTTACAAGCATGCAACATATGCACAAGTCTTTCCGGGTTATTCATGTCCTGTCTTGAAATACCCATCGACTTGGAACTTATTTAAGATAACAGCCTAAGACATATTCCATGACCACCATCAAATGCGTAATCATGTCCTTCAGCTTATAATGACCTAAGGACTTTATCATAATATATCAGCATAAGATAAACATTGCCTTTTATTTGATATAATTTCCAATAAATTATTTTTACAAGTAGAAAACATCCAATCAAGTTGGAACACTGGGCATTTACTCTAAACACTTTGAACACAAGTTTGGCAATCGCGAGATGCTGCTGAGAGATTTTTGGCATCAACATTAACGAGCGTGTTGAGGTACATTAACTTTTTTCAGTTCGTGATCAAAAGCTACGTGTTTTTTCTTTTGTTGTTGCCACTGCGACCGAGCTGTGTCTGTTTCCAGTTCTAGTATAATATATCGAGAGATGTATGTGTAATTATAATAAGGTTCCCCTGGTAAGAGCAAAAACGTGGTCGGTTTATAAGAGGATACGACCAAAATAATTGGAATTCTCAGAGAACGCACTCCACAACTTGGCACTCCACAACTCGACGTCGTCTCCATCGTCGGTATGCCTGGCCTCGGCAAATCACTCTGGCGAGGAATCTTCACAGATGCAAGAATCAAACGCGAGTTCCCCTTGCATTTATGGGTTTCTGCTTCTAAGTTCCCGCCAGAGGAGGTGTTCCTCAGCATTCTGGAAGAGGTCACCACGGTGACCGAGGAAATGCGTAGCATGCGAGGAGACAAGCTAGCGAAAAAAGTTAAAATGTGCCTTAAGGGAAAGTTTTTTATCATAATGGATAACGTGTGGACAACCCAAGACTGGGATATTATTTTCTACTTGCTTTTCCCGCTCTCAACTGTCAAGGTAAAATCTTGATTACAAGCCGCGACAGGGAGGTTGGGAGGCATGTAAATCCCAAGAGACAGCCCCACAAATTGCAACCTTTAGAACCCGAGGATAGCGAGAAACTCCTACAGTACGAGGTTTTCGGAAAGCCGGAGTGGGAACCTGATTACCAGCATCATGGACAACTGATAGCCGATAAATGTGGCTTCCACTTACGATAGTTGTCATTGGAGGGGTTATTAGGAAGAAACTATCCGGGACTGATGGCAACGTGGCGAAAGTGAGTGCATGGAAGGAATTTTCGGAAATAGTACCCCATCATCTCGATGATCCATTGAGGACTATGTACAAAGTTATTTTGTTGAGTTATGAGAGATTACCTTATGACTTGAAGCATTGTTTTCTCTATTTCGGAATGTTCCCCAAAGGCGTTCATATCCCAACGTGGACTGTTTCGAATGTGGATTGGGAAGGGTTAGTCGAAGAAAGGACATATTGCACCTAGAAGATACCGCGCAGAGCTATTTGGATGAGCTTATCAATAGCAACTTGGTAATGGTTGACAAAAGAGGTATTGATGGTAAAGTGAAAGCCTGTCGCATTCACGATTCTCTCCGGGAGTTTTGCAAGGAGAAAGCTGAAGAAGACAAGTTCCTCGTAGAGAATATAAATCAAGGAGGGAACTTTAGCACCGTTGGTAGATGATCGTGTTCGTCGTATTTCCATCCATTCTAATATTCCAACATTTGTAGGTCCAAACCTCATGGACGTCGAGTTTGTTCTTTTGTTTGCTTCTCTGAAGAAACCGTACATTTAAAGGCATTATACAGTTCAGCCATTCCGAAAGGATTTAGGCGGCTCAGGGTCTTAGATGTGAAGACCATCAAACTCGGTAAAATCCCCAATGATACGTATAAGTTGCTTCATTTGAGGCACATCCACTTGACGTTCAACTCGAAGGTTCTCCCTCAAGAGTTTTCCAGACTACGGAACATACAACTCTCATTGTTGAGACATCTCAGGATACTCTTGAAATCAAAGCAAACATATGGAAGATGCGCCATTTGAAGCATATGAAGACTAACGTAGCTGCCAAATTCTTCGAGCCAACAAAAGCTAGCGCAAAAGACGGAAGCAACCTACAAATACTTCGCAAGATATTACCTCAAGAATGCACGGATAGAGTTCTCAAAGTGGCACGAAACGTGAGAAGGGTCAGCATTTGTGGGAAGCTCTAATCCCTTACGACTGGAAGCTCATTCAATTACATGCAAAACCTGGAAAAGCTCGAGAAGTTAAAGCTTCAAAACGATGATGTATCTCCTGAAGCACCTTTCGAGGGCACATTGTTTCGCCTTCCTTCACCTGACAAGTTTCCCCCCAATCTTAAGATATTGACGTTGTCCAGTACTTTCCTTGAATGGGATCGCATGCAAGTCTTAGGTTCTCTTCCCAATTTAGAAGTGCTCAAATTAAAGGACGACGCATTCTCTGGGAATTATTGGGATACTGATGCTGCCCGGCTGTCAAGGTCTTACGGTCTTGTTCATCAAGGGCACGAACTTAGTCATTTGGAAAATGTCGTCTGGCATATTTCCCAATCGTTCATCTTGAGCTGCACAACTGCAACGATCTTCGAGAAGTTCCAACTGAATTCGCTAAGAGGCGGAGTGTGAATGTAAATATAATATTTACTTCCTTACGTTTACATTCTACATCATCCTCTATTTATACAAGTATTCTATACCATATGTAATCAAGATAAATACAATCCCATAATTATAGCCAATCATAAAATTCCTTGATTTACTCCATGATTTATACTCCATGATTTACTCCATTAGCCCCCCTCAAGCAAGAGGCGGGATGAGGACCAACTCGTAGTTTGCCTCGGAAAAATTCAAAGAGCGGACGACGAAGAGCTTTAGTAAAAATATCTGCGATCTGTAAGTCGGTGGATAGGTACTCCGTGCGTAGCCTTTTATTTGAAAGAAGCTCACGAACAAAGTGAAAATCAATATTGATGTGCTTCGCCCGCTTGTGAGCACTCGGATTTTGACTAAGAAAAAGCACACTATTGTTGTCTGAATATAAAGTAGGACAAGACGTCGGTTGGATACGGAGCTCTCGAAGAAGTTGAAGTACACATACAATTTCTGAGGCTGCGTTTGCAAGAGCCCGATATTCGGATTCACAACTTGAACGAGAAACTGTGGGTTGTTTCTTAGCACTCCAAGAAACTAGATTGCCACCAAGAAAAATAGAATATCCATAAGTAGATCGTCTTGTTTCCACGCAACGCGCCCAATCAGCATCAGAATAGGCAATGAGAGTCGATGAAGAGCCACGAGTAAAGGATAAACCATAAGCTGGCGGCCTTTACGTATCGAAGAATTCGCTTTACTGCTTGAAAATGTTCGCCAGTAGGATTCTGCAGATGTTGACTAACCAAATTCTCGGCAAATGATAAGTCGGGCGTGTAACCGTAAGATATTGGAGAGCTCCAACCAACGATCGACATAAAGTAGGATCATCATACGCCTTTCCATCAGTAGAAAGCTGACAACCTGCAGGTAGTGGAGTAGAAACCGGTTTGGGCGTCTTCAAAGCTGCCCGCTGAAGAATATCACGAGCATATTTTGCCTGATTAAGGAAAATGCCTGACGAAGTATAAGAAACCTCAAGACCTAAGAAATAATTTAGTTTTCCTAGGTCCTTGATGGCGAACTCCTTACGTGGGCGGGCGATGAAGGAATTCAGACTAGTTGTCGAGTTTCCTGTCAGAATAAAATCATCAACATATACCAAAAGATATAAAATTGATGACCGCGAATATAGATGAATAACGACGAATCAGTACGACTGCATATGAATCCAATGCTCAAGAAAAAATCGCTGAGTCGTTGAAACCAAGCACGTGGAGTTGCTTTAAACATACAACGCCTTTTTAAGGCGGCAAACATGGCCTGGATACTTGGCATCCACAAATCCAGGTGGTTGCTCCATGAATACGAGTTTTGGATAAAACTCCATTTAGAAACGCATTTTTGACGTCTAACTGATGAAGAGGCCAATATTCAGTACAGCAATAGAGAGCACAACTCGAACCGTAGAAGCCCTAACCACAGTACTAAAGGTATGTGAGTAATCAAAACCCGGCAACTGCGTGAAACCTTTATCCCACAACATTTGTATTTGTAGGACGTGGAACAAGATCCCAAGTATGATTTGAGTCCAACGCAGAAAGTTATTCGTTCATAGCGGCAACCCATTCAGGCCGTTTTAAAGCCGATTTGATCCCACGTGTTCACGAACCATAACAAGAGCATTGAACGAGCTAGTGCAAGCATAATAGGTCAGATGCTTCGGTTTAAAGATACCTGACCGAGCCCGAGTTTGCATAGGGTGAGTAGAAATGATGGGTGGCTGCGCTACGAGCGGTTGTACTTGAGAAGATGAGTCAAGCTGTGTCGTTGAGTCAGATTCAATAACATGATCAACAACATGGTCGCTTGTATGACTTGCAGGAGTGGGGACAACTGAAGGAGGTTGCGACATGGATTGTTCGTCACATATAGTACAAAGTTGATGTTGAGAGCGTTTGCGTACAGTATCGGATGAAGTCGTGGTGTTGGGTAGTGGACTAACTGCTCTTGGTGGCTCAAAAATTCTTGAATAGGTACGGAGTGTACGCTTGACCTGTCATCAGATTTAGCGGACGGAAAAGAGGATCCACAATTTAGCATGACGAGATATATAAAAGCGTAAGGAATAGGATCGTAGCAACGAAACCCTTTATGTGAGCTGCTGTAACCCATAAAGATACAAGTTGTGCTTCGCGTCTCAAATTTGTTTGAATCTCGAAGGCATGGATATACTCGACAACCAAAGGGATGAAAATTCTCAAAGTTCGGAGCAGTAGAGAATAACAGCTCAAATGGCGATTTTCCATCTAGTACTTTGGAAGGTAGACGGTTGATCGTATACACTGCACTGCTAAAGGCCTCGACCCAGAACTTCAGAGGGATATGAGAATGGAAGAGCATCGCTAGCCCTGTTTCAGTGACATGTCTATGCTTTCATTCGACCCATCCATTTTGCGCTGGCGTATAAGGACAAGAGAGAATGTGACGAATGCCCACTTCATGAAAAAATTTCTGCACCTTATTGTTGGTGAACTCTGTGCCTCCATCACTGTGAAAGGTCTTAATACGACAAGAAAATTGATTTTCAACAAATGTACTAAACTGAAGAAGTACATCATAGAAATCAGATTTGTGCCGCAACGGATAGAACCACGTGAACCGAGAGAAGTTATCCACAAAAATGACATAATAGCGAAAACCAGAACCCGAACAGATTGGAGCAGGTCCCCACAAATCACAATGAATAATATCCAAAACAGAAGAAGAACGCTTATCATCTAAATTAAAGGGTTACTTTTAGCCTTTTCGCAGGTGTCGCAAATAACTGGTTTGGGTAACAAGGAAGTCACAGATATCCTCCCAGCCTTATTTAAATAGGAGATTGCATCGTAAGATACGTGACCAAGACGGGAGTGCCACAATTCGAAAGATGCATTCGGTATTCGAGTCGCCACCAAAGCCCTATGAGGAACATCCAACTTATAAAGTCCTTGACTACGGCGCCCATGTGCTAGAATGTCTTGCCTGAGACGATGTTGAATCATAAAACGGCTTTCAGTAAAAAGCACATTGACAGGTAAGTCATTAGTTAATTTGCTTACAGAAAGCAAATTCTTCGTAAGGCCAGGGACAACGAGTACGTCACATAATTTGATAGAAGATATCAAGGTACAACTGCCGATATGAGAGATAGGCAGTAGTGCACCATTTCCGACGACAACTGAATCCAAACCTGTGTACGGCGAAGAGAAATCCAAATCTGACACATTTGGAGTCATATGGGACGATGCGCCCGTGTCCAAGTACCAAACAGAATTTGAAGGGGTCATAATCGTGACGGCAATATATTGGCGAGAAAGATCAAAAGAAGAAGAAGAAAGAAGGGTTTATGTTGCTGGCTCTGATACCATGTGAATGTAAATATAATATTTATTCCTTACGTTTACATTCTACATCATCCTCTATTTATACAAGTATTCTAAACCATATGTAATCAAGATAAATACAATCCCATAATTGTAGCCAATCATAAAATTCCTTGATTTACTCCATGATTTATAATCCATGATTTACTCCATTACGGAGCCTAAGTGTGCTGAGCTTGAACTACTGTCGAACGGCTGCTTGCTCGGCGGACGAAATCAAAAGGCTGAAGATGGAAGCTGATGCAAACGCTGAGTTCAGCGTGAATGTGTTCCCCCTACTATTAGCAACTAGTCATCTCAAAATCAAGGTATGGTATATGAAGTGGTCCCGTCGTGTAATGGATGTAAAATAAAAACTGGTGATGTAAATGTTGACTGTAATGTCGGAGCAACACTCAACCTCACACAGAATGCACAGCGAAAAAACTAACAACTTAGTGACGAAATACGAAACACACGAGATGTAAATTTTGTGCAGCAAGTTAAAAACTTGCTGCGTGCCTCATGGCGAAATTCCACTATTACGATGGATTACAAAAACAACTATCTCGCGATAGTACAAATCACGCCTAG
The DNA here is from genome assembly GCA_027422505.1 of Craterostigma plantagineum. Lineage (NCBI taxonomy): Eukaryota > Viridiplantae > Streptophyta > Magnoliopsida > Lamiales > Linderniaceae > Craterostigma > Craterostigma plantagineum. The sequence goes on along the minus strand of JAPQWV010005282.1, from coordinate 14,079 downwards.
TAAAAGAATAGAATCTAACGACCCACTAAACTAGAAAGTCCTAAGACCTTTGCAAAACTAGGCTAAAAAGAATAACTCTCGTGAGTTTGTTCAATCTCAATGTAAGCTTTGCTCTTTATGACTCGTGTGTCTGTAACGGAAAAATGAAGTCTCGTATATATTACTTCGACTTCTCAAGGACTTGCTCAAAGTCCATACTGCCCTCAACGTCCACTAACTTCAACATGGCCGTTGGAAGTTAAGTTGGATAGCTCCAAACGACTTAATCTTCACTTGGGCTTCAAGACTCCTATTTTTAGTAAGTTTCTTTCCAATTTTAGCTCCTAAGTCTCCACGTGTAATCCACACGTCTTTGATCCATTCCAAGCTTTATCAAAGTCCTGCATATCACTAAAAATAGCCAATAACCGAATTAATAGGGTTTGGCATGAAAGATAAAACTAGAGGTTGATCCAATCTCAGCCAACAATGTTGACTGGCATGTGGAGCCAATATGATTGTCAACATTGAAATATCAACACTAACAATCTCCCCCTTTTTATCTTTCTTCCCAAAACCACTGCAGAAGTTAGACATAGTGAAACTCCCCCTCAAGGCACGATCTACTCAACCACAAAAATATTAAAAGATGGTTAGAGTAAACGCACATAGAATAATAGTTAACCCATTCAAAGTACTAAGAAATAAGTATATATCCTAAGAGGTCATGAAAAAAAACATCTGCAAAACGAAAAACAAGTGATCCATAGGCAGAACTAAAAACATGCGCACGCAAAATAAAAACACAAGTCAGATAGGCATGCAAAAACAAAAAGGCACTAAGAAGTGCGCATGCACAAAACCGACCTAGACCCACTAATGGCCTAAATCGTGGACTCTGACTCGTATCGGCGCTTGCATCTTCTCCAGCAGCTCCTACTCCAACCTGTTCTCCCCCTGTCTGTTCGACGGTTCCTTATTCTGCTCCCCCTGAATCTCCGCTTATAAAGTCACCCACATTGGTCAGCAGCCATGATCGCCATCCATCTGCACAAACAACCTTCTCCCCTTTTTGGGAAGAAAGTAAACCTCAGAGAACTTCTCTATGAGCAATCAAAAAAAAATAATATTGTCATTCAGACACTTAATCTCTTGCTGCAGATTCGATGTTGAGGTAAATGTGGAACTGGCATCTGCACCAACATTCTGAGACTCAGAAACAGGTGAGTTTGCCATAGATAAATCAAAGATAAGTTCAAGAAATGGAGAAGCAATACAGAATGTGTAACCCTGATTATATCAAACACAGTCAAGAACAGAGAGTAATCTCAGCGTGAAGTTCGAATTATGACATAGTGTATGCGAAAGTGATGAGAACTCAAGTCGAACCTAAAAGAGAGAAATATCCAACGGCACAAATAAAATGGTCACTCAGTAAATAGGAATAATTTCATCGTGGAATAGGTAAGGCCGAGAAAAATAACCGTTGGACTCAATCATATACACTTAGGCAATTTTAAATGATAAGGATGAATTAACTCAACAAGTGCCTAAGTTAAAACTGAAACTAAATATTGCATGTGGAGGACTGAGTCACACAAATTATAGGAACATATCAGATTATGTTTCAGCCAAAAATACCAAGTCAAAAATCAAAGCAGACGCGAGCGATACTAACCGTTTAGGCGACAATGATAATCACTTGAGACAAGCGTAACGAGCCGTTCTTCGAGAAGTTCTAATGCAATTCAGATAGATACTAAAACTAGACACAAACATACTGACAAACAAGCTTAAAAACTAATGCATAAAACACGAAGCAAACAAAATGTAGCACGATCAGATTGACTGTTACTAATGTTGCCTCAACATTCTAATTCCGTAATCCTAGACTTTTCTGTGCAATCCTTCTCCAAACCAGTTCCCTTTATTACCCTTTCACCTTATTAATCTAACCGAAATCATGCACTGCCCTTATACCCTAAGCCTCAAGGTTTGGCTTTTTGTCGCATAGTATACATCGTCACCGCGAATGCCGTGTACCTACGGAAACTTATTACCAAGTACCTATATCTAGCAAAGAGTTTATGAGCATGCTTAACGCAACAAGGATTGGCTTTTTGTCGCAAAGAGTACATCGTCACAGCGAATGCCGTGTACCTAGGGACGTATTACCAAGAGCCTATAGAACAAAGGGATTGAGTTCATGCAGGGACCAGTCAAGAAGAATCATGTCATTTCACAGGAAAACAAAACAGAATATTTCATCAAACATTAAAGCAGAAACAATCTAATCTGACATATGCTATGTTGATCCAAATGTTGGACCAACATTCAAACTGACATGTGCAAACCTATGGATTTCTTCAGGTCCGAAAACCTTTCAGAATCCAATGCTTTCGTAAATATGTCTGCTAACTGATGTTTTGTGTCTATATGCTCAATGCAAACTAACTCTTTTTCTACCATATCTCTCAGAAAATGATGCCTTATATCTATATGCTTCGTACGTGAATGCTGAATAGGGTTCTTAGATATGTTGATGGCACTAAGGTTATCACAATACATGAGAACAGAATCGCACTCTAAACCATAGTCACACAACATGCTATTCAACCACATCAATTGCGTACAGCAACTACCAGCAGCAGCGTACTCAGACTCAGCAGTAGATAAAGACACACAGTTCTGTTTCTTACTGTACCATGCAACCAAATTGTTACCTAAGAAGAAACAGCCGCCACTTGTGCTCTTGCGATCATCCTCGTCACCTGCCCAATCAGCATCACTCCTACAAGACTCATATTAGTATCTTTAGAGAACCATAACCCTAGGCTACACGAACCACTCACATATCGAAGAATACGCTTAACTGCATTAAGATGAGATACTTTAGGCTCAGATTGATATCTAGCACATACACATACGCTATACATAATGTCAGGTCGACTCGCTGAAAGATATAACAAACTGCCTATCATTGAGCGATACAATGTTGGGTCAACATTCTGTCCAACATTATCTTTACTTACCTTTTGCGTAGACCCCATGGGCGTTTTCATTACCTTCGCCGTGTCCAACCCGAACTTCTTCACAGTGTTCTTCGCGTACTTCTCCTGGGACATAAAAATCCCGTCGCTGCTTTGCTTGATCTGCAATCCTAAGAAAAAAGTTAGTTCCCTAATCATGCTCATTTCGAAAGTGGAGTTCATGGCATGTACGAACTGATCTAACATTGATTGTGAACTAGATCCAAAAACTATGACATCCACATAAATTTGAGCAATTAAAATGTCAGCACCAACTCTTTTCACAAAAAGTGTGCGATCGGCCTCACCTCGAGTGAATCCAAATTCAAGTAAAAATGTAGCTAACCGTGCGTACCAAGCTCGAGGTGCTTGCTTCAATCCATACAAAGCTTTCTGCAACTTATAAACATGGTTAGGAAAATGAGGGTCTTCGAACCCCTTAGGTTGTTCCACATAGATTTCTTTATCAATAAACCCATTTAAAAACGCACCCTTAACATCCATTTGGTGTAATGTAATGTTAAGCCAACATGCAATCGCTAATAACAACCTAATAGATTCTAGCCGAGCAACAGGAGCAAACGTTTCATCAAAATCTATCCCCTCTACTTGCGTATAACCTTGGGCTACTAAACGTGCTTTGTTCCTCACAACTCTACCAAGTTCATCAGACTTATTCTTAAAGATCCACTTTGTACCTATGACATTAATGTCTTTCGGCCGTGGCACTAAACTCCAAACCTGGTTTTTCTCAAATTGCAAGAGTTCCTCTTGCATGGCATTAATCCAATAATTATCCTTGAGTGCTTCAAGGACATTCTTGGGTTCTATTTCAGAAACAAAACATTTAAAGCGTACCTCAGCGTATACGGTGTTCATGCATACGTTTCTTACCATAGATTTGTAGTCCTTACGTGGCTTGTCTCAGGTTTTTCTTCCTTCGTTCACGTCACCAATAATGAGCTCTGAGGGATGGTCCTTCTGTATCTTTGCTGGCGGATCTCTTCGAACTTCGCTGGGTCCGGCTTCTTCAGCGTTCTGTTCAGGTTCAGATGCTGAGTCAGATGCTGGCTCAACATTTTCCTCCACATTCTCCTCTGTTTCACCAACAGCTTTGACAACGTCTGTAATAACAACTTGTGGAGCATTTCTGCTGAGGTCAGTAGTATCATCAAATACAATATTAACAGATTCCTGAACAGACTTCAAGCGCAAGTTATATACACGATAAGCACGGCTGTTCGAAGAGTAACCAAGGGATATGCATTTGTCACTTTTGGAATCAAACTTGGTCAAATACTCACGATCATTCAACATATAGCAAACACAACCAAAGACATGAAAATACTTCACAGTCGGCTTTTTCCCATTCAACAACTCATATGATGTTTTCTTAGTGCCATGTCTAAAGAATACACGATTCGAAATATGACAAGCAGTATGTAATGCTTCAGCCCAAAAACGCTTAGAAATATTCTTAGATTGCAACATAACACGAGCCATTTCTTGCAAAGTCCTATTCTTCCTTTCGGCCACCCCATTTTGTTGGGGCGTCTTAGAAGATGAAAACTCATGAATAATGCCTTTCTTATCACAAAACTCAGTGAATGACAGATTATCAAATTCCCTACCATGATCTGATCTAATGCGAAAAACAGTAGCACTAAAAATGTTCTTAATCATGGCACAAAAGCTCTTAAAGAAATCGAAAGACTCAGATTTTTCCCTAAGAAAAAATATCCATGCATATCTAGAATAATCATCCACGAGCACATAAGCATATTTTCTACCACCAATGCTATCTACTTCCATCGGACCCATCAAATCCATATGTATCAACTGAAAACAGTGGGCAGTATTAAAATGCTGAGCAGAATGTGGGTCAACATTATGACTGGCATGCACTTGCTTACCCTTCAAGCACGACTCACATTCAACCTTACCAAACTCTTTCAGCTTTGGAATGCCTCTGATTGCTTCGTGTTTGATAAGCTGCTCCAGAGTTCGGTAATTAACGTGCCCCAGTTTGTGATGCCAAAGAATCACATCATCTTCGGCCTTGGATAGTTGACATATGTCCTTCGAGTTGGATTTGTCGCCTACTAAGTAGCAATTATCACTTGACCTTTTACCTGCCATCACTCGAACACAATCGCTGTTAAATACCTCACAACATTCTTTATTAAAACGTACCTCAAGGTCATCGTCGCAAAGCTGGCTTATGCTTATCAAATTCGCCACAAGACCTTCGACATGTAGAACATTGCTTAGTCTAGGAAAACCTGCCACATTCAATCTGCCGCGGCCTAGAATTCGTCCCTTAGCTCCTCCTTCAAACGTCACAGATTCGCTGCTTAAAGGCGTATAATTGCTTAGAAACTCCTTAGTACCCGTCATATGTCGGGAACACCCGCTATCGAAGTACCAAGAACCTGTCACGTTAGCTCGCAAGGAGGTATATACAACATGGCATTTATGAACAGATTTCTCTACCCAGACCTTTTTAGATGATGAAGCATTTGGACTATTACAATTTGAAGGCGAGCCAGCCGAAATCTCACCAGACATTCCTTCGAGCACTGATTTCTCAATGTTGAGCGAAATGTTGGACGACATTTCAGCCGACATTGATTTCTTTGCAGAAATCTCCCCCTTCAACTTCCAACAAAACGGTTTGATATGACCAGATTGCATCCAGTGATGACATTTAAATGATCTATCATTAGACTTAACAGTAGCATGCTTAGGATTCTTCTTAACACTCGCAGTTATAATAGGATCACTCGAAACATGCGACTTTTCTTTAACAAAGACCATCTTAGGCTGAACATGTGGCACAGGTTTAGGAACTTCATTAATGGGCTCAGTATTGAAACCTAGACCTTGCTTATCAAAAATACCTAGAGATAATACCTCATCAAGGGTTGATTTACCCTTGTTCATTTTCGCAAACGTCTCGTCATCCTCATCGACTCGCTTCTGTAGCTGGTCGATCTCTTTGTCCTTTCGTGTTAGAGCAGCTTCCATTTTATTCATCCCATCAAGAGGCCTTCGATCACCGTTTCGTTCTTTTCATTCTCCTCGGTCAACACTTTTACGGCGGCTTTAAGTTGAGCATTTTTCGCCTTTTCTATTTCCAATTGTGCGGACAATCGCTTCATAGCTGCACAATCATCTGTTTCTAAATCTGCATCATCAGAACTTAGAAACCCATCAAAACAGTTTGAGTCATCATAATCAAATATAATCAGTTTTCCAGATGCTGAGTCAGATGTTGGATCAACATTCTGCTCAACATCCGTTACCGCAGTGAAGCCTGTCTGATTATCTTCGTTGTCTTCGCTGTCTGAGAAGGACTGAATGGTCACTGATGTTTGCTTGGTCTCCTTAGCACAAAGTTCTTCATCTTCATCGTCGGACAGCTCGATCCATATCGCCTTTCCGTACTTGCGAAGAGTGTTTGCACATTCGTTGGCGAAATGACCCCATCCTTGGCATTCATAGCATCTTACGGATTCATAGTTGATGTTCTTCTTCTTTCCATCTGGTTTGCGTTTAAAGAACGGAGGAGCAGACGAGGAATCAGCTTTAACATTTTGCCCCCGCCTAAATGTTGGACCAGCATTCGGGCCAACATTTTTCTCAGCGTTCTTCTTCTTCTTGAGAAACTTTGCGAAGTTCTTTACCAGCATGGTTGTTTCATCCTCATTGTCAGAATCTTCCTCAGTTTGAACCTTGGATGGTTGACTGACTAACGCAATGCTTTTGCCGCGTGATGCCCTCTTTTGAACGTCAAGGTTGGTCTCGAAGTTCTTCAAGATGTTCATCAAGACGGTGAAGTTCATGTTCGCTAGGTTGTATGATTCCTCGATCGCCGATACCTTCACATTGAATTTTTCGGTTAGTGTACGAAGAGCTTTAGAGTTTAATACCTTATTTGTCATAGGATCTCCTAGGCTGGCGCACTCGCTTGAGATCGTCAACAGCTTTCCAAAGTACGTGCTGATATCTTCGTCTTCCTTCATTCTGATATTCTCGAACTGACTAAGGAGTAGGCGAAGCTTGGTTTCACGCACACTTGCGTCGCCTTCACAGTGCTTCTGAAGAAGATCCAACGCATCTTGAGCAGTAGAGCAATTCTGGATGATTTTGACCATAAACATGTCCACGGATGAGAAGATGGCATTGAGTGCCTTTTCGTTGTATTCGGCCGCGTTTTTCTCCGCGATCGTCCACTGCTCAAAAGGCTTATCCACGACTTCACCATCAGCGTCTTGTGGAGTCTTTGGAGTCGTATAACCATGCAGCACTGCTTCCCACGCTCGCACATCGATGACTTGATGCACTGCCGAACACGAACCTTCCAATAGGCATAATTGGAACCGTCTAACACAGGGACTTTGGCAAGATGGTTTGAGCTTGTAACATCCATTGTAGATGATCTTCAGTGCTTAGTAACGTCAAGCGTAGGCTCTGATACCACTTTGAAGTGGTCCCGTCGTGTAATGGATGTGAAATAAAAACTGGTGATGCAAATATTGACTGTAATGTCGGAGCAACACTCAACCTCACACAGAATGCACAGCGGAAAAACAAACAACTTAGTGACGAAATACGAAACACACGAGATGTAAATTTTGTGCAGCAAGTTAGAAACTTGCTGCGTGCCTCATGGCGAAATTCCACTATTATGATGGATTACAAAAACAACTATCTCGCGATAGTACAGATCACGCCTAATAAAAGAATGGAATCTAACGACCCACTAAACTAGAAAGTCCTAAGACCTTTGCAAAACTAGGCTAAAAAGAATAACTCTCGTGAGTTTGCTCAATCTCAATGTAAGCTTCGCTCTTTATGACTCGTGTGTCTGTAACGGAAAAATGAAGTCTCATATATATTACTTCGACTTCTCAAGGACTTGCTCAACGTCCATACTGCCCTCAACGTCCACTAACTTCAACATGGCCGTTGGAAGTTAAGATGGATAGCTCCAAACGACTTAGTCTTCACTTGGGCTTCAAGACTCTTATTTTTAGTAAGTTTCTTTCCAATTTTAGCTCCTAAGTCTTCACGTGTAATCCACACGTCTTTGATCCATTCCAAGCTTTATCAAAGTCCTGCATATCACTAAAAATAGCCAATAACCGAATTAATAGGGTTTTGGGCATGATAGATAAAACTAGAGGTTGACCCAATCTCAGCCAACAATGTTGACTGGCATGTGGAGCCAATATGATTGTCAACATTGAAATATCAACACTAACATATACAATTATCGCACCCCTACAGCATGTGTTTTGATGTTAAGCAAATGAGTTTCCTAACTGTGTGTTTTTTCTTCTGTGTACAAGTGCGGAAGAGTTGGCTGGCGAACAAGATGTTTGATTATTTGTCGCTTGGGATTGATAAATTTGAATAATTGTTGTTTGAATAATGATTGACTTGTCGCACTTTGTTTCCTCTTTGATTGATTGTCTGTCCGCTTTGTTCTAAGTTAAGTTTGCTCAAAGGTACTTGATATGTTGAGAAGTTCGCTTTGTTGTAATAATAACTAAACTTCTCAGAATGCTGCGTTTATTCTCTTTTCAACTCAGCATTGACGTTTTCAACTTTCATATATATTTCCAACGCTCGAAACTAATCCTCAGTCCTCTCCTTTTTTCCATCTCGATGTGTGAACTTGTATATATTGTATATAGTTCGACCACCATTGCTTTCTCGTCGTCATCACACTCAAACGAAGAAAAACAAACACAACGAAAAATGAAATTAGAATAATTCACCATTTATATACCCATCTATAAAGGGAAAAAAAATCAGCTTGGTTTGGACAGTCTTCTTCACCTTAAAACGCATATCTTATCGTCACTACGCAATGATGAGAGTAAAGTTTTCTCATTAAATCTTGACCCAAAAAAAAATTTAATTAAATAAAACCTGAGCAATCTCCTCTCTGACGAGAGCAATATGTGATCGTTTGTCTTTACTTACCATCGCCGGCAACATCGGTTTGTAGCCTGCTTGACAAGACTTGCGCCGATGTTCTTCACTTTGTCCTTGAATGAACTAATTAACCTAAGTCCAAGACTTGCAACTTTAAGTCTTGATTCATTCATTACAAGCATCTTTACATAGGTATAAGTTACTTGTTTATGGGTTTTCACGGATTTCGTTGATATTGTATTTTAACATGTCTGATACGTTTATATTAAATATTTATGTAATGATATAAACTGTGTTTGATAGATGTATTTGAGATGTGTATAGGTGTATATGGATTAGTGATACACACCTCATACCCACCTTAGAGGTGGTATGCATATACAAGTCATATAAGAAGAATCCTTGTAATAGACGTGTAAAGTCATACCCACCCCATAACCACATCTATCAAACGAACGTTAGTTGCCGTTTATACATATATGAAAAGCTCGGGTTTTTCTCAGAAACAAACATCAACATCGTAGATGCTATCCATGCTTTCGTATTAGATTATCGATGCTTTTGTATATAAATCGATGGGGCACGAATGTGAGTTGATATTTACATGTGTTGTGTAAAGGTTTCTGAAGTGGCCCGGATGCACAACGTAAAAATAAAAACTTAGTAACTAAACACGACGCACACATGGATTATAAATATATGCAGCAAGTTTTTCAACTTGCTATGCGCCTCAAGGGCAAAATTCCACTATACGAATGGATTACAGAAATTGCAACTATCAGCGATAGTAAAAATACGCCTTGAGAAGAACCCATTGACTCTTCTAAACTTTACACAAAGTTCTACGGCCTATATAAAGAAAATCACTATTCACTAGACTAAAACAGTAAAAATGGTGAACGCTCTTTCGCTCTTTTTGTTCTCTCGTTCGCTCGTATGTCTCAGTATTTGGTTTTTGCTCGGAAAATGAAGTCTTCTATATATTATATCCGGCTTTGCAACGACTCCCATAACGTCCACTACGTCCACAAACGTTCACTAATTTGAATGTGGCCACCGTTGGTACTTATTTTGGATAGCTCCAATTGACTTTTTCTTTCTTCTTCTCCACTTCTATATTAGTAGGCAAGTTTACTATTTTTAGCTCCAGTTTATTTCACATGTTTTGACTCATTCCAACTTGTAACTAAGTCCTGCAGTAAATAAATCTAAAAATAGGTTAAAATATTTTTTGGGCATGAAAGATAAATAGAAGATTGACCAGGTCTGCGTGTTAGACTTGAATGTGGTCTCTACATTGTCAATGTTAACCAAGTCAACATTAACAGTTTCCTTTGTTTCATCGCGTGGAAATGAGAAACAAAACCAGCTCGGAGTTAAACATCTTTTTAGTCTATTACAACATAGTCTCCTTGATCCTTTGCGCCATGGAAATCTTGAAATACAATTGTATTTTTGGATGGATTCTCACCATTACAGCAATTCTTGGGAGGAGAAGATCCTTCTTATTTAAATGAGTTCGAAGATGCTATAAGGTTAACACGAGAACCACGATTTGCTGAGAGAGTGCGACTTTCTTGTAACTCGAAAAGGAGGAGATTCAGTTAAAAGAAAAACTAAGCGTTTATTATGAATCTATTATGAATCGATAGTAGTTTGATTAAACGTGGATGTTATTGAAATATTAATGACTATAAGATGATGTGTATAAAAAGATTGTATTTTTGCATGAGTTATATAGATGACTAAATTATTTTAGTGTATGATTTTAGTATAAATAGGTGATTTGGTTACATTGTAAAATACATCAAAATTATAGAAATTATATTATCTCCACTGTAGATAAAAAAAATAAGCTTAATAAATACTCTCTCCGTCCAAACCATTTTATACATGACTAAATCGGGCGTCCACATCTTTTCTACATTTCCTTATTTACCAAAAAAACTATCACAAACAATCAATATAATAATATTAAAATATTCTTAAAGACGTATTAAAATGCACACATTTTTTACCTTTTAATTGTAGTATATATATGCAATTTCTTAATTCCGGTACTAACTCCCAAATGTTCATAAAACATTTGGAAGAGGTGGAGTATTTATTTAGGGTATTTTGGAGTAAAATACCTAATATGATTTTAAACTTAAGAGTCAGTCCCTAGATGATTCATTTTCTAGATAAGTACCGACACTGAGCATCAAATTTGTTTTAACTCCCCTACCTGATTATTTAATATATTATCATTCATCTGAAAAATACAAAAATAAAGGGAAAAAAAATTAAACTCCACACGAGGACTTCAGAACCAGAGAGCTTCTTTACCCAAGAAAGGAACCCTTCAAAACACGGTGCAAGAAGGAAATTTGTTCGTTGGATCTCCTCGGTGCTCGATCGCCTCTTTCGCCCACACCAAAGTGCAGACTATCATAGCTAAGGTGATTTAGGGATATTTTCCCCCATTTTCCTACATTTGACGGATGGGTCGTGATTCTCTGTACGCAGAACATTATTGCTTTCATTCGGCGGTTTAAGACATGCATAGATTGTTATTAACATTCTTCTTGCAACATGACATTTCTGCCTGAAGCAATCTCATTTTTATTGTTAAATTCTCCATACTGAAATTCAAGTCCAATCCTTATTGCTTTCATTACAAGAATATTGCGATAAGGTAAGTATCAAACGGATGAAGGCTATTGATGAGCGCGGGAATTCGTTGATATTTAGTGTTATCAGCTCTGATGATTTATGTTTGTCGGATGTCCTGATTCACTTATGATTTTTGTAAGTCGGCATATGGGTCGTGATTCTCTGATGACTGAGACGAAAAAGAAAAGATCTTTTAATTTGATTATGTTAATGTTGACTAGCTCAGCTTTGACAATGTTGGGCTAACATTTCAGCCAACATTGTTGTCTGTCAACATTCGATTTTATCTTTCATGCCCAAAACCGTTTAACCTTTTTGTAGCTTGATTTACTGATATGCAGGACGTCGTAAAGTGTTGAAACGGGTCCAAACCGTGTGGAAAGCGTGTGGAGTTGCTTGAACGAATTTAGGAAGTGCAAGTACTATAAATAGAAGATTTGAAGATCAAAGGAGATCAAGTCAAGCAATTACCATAATTAGAAGATCTTAATATCAAGGAGAATCAGTCAATCAGTTTACCATAAATAGAAGATAAGGATCGGCCAATGAGATGAGAAGATTCGAACTAAATATATACTATATTTAGGGAGATCTTCGAAGAGATATTTGAAGAGATATTCAAGGGATCTTTTTACCAATTCAAGAGGGAGCCAAGGTCTATAAATAAGAGTTATTTTCGAGCTGCAACTTACGACTTTCGAGAGAGCTTTCAAGGAGTAACTTTGAGCGACATATTGAGCGAAAACGATGAGCGAAACACATATCGAGCTTGAGCGAGTTTTATATATTGCGAGAGTTGTCTTTTAGTCTAGCTTTTCAGAGGTCGAAAGATCTTGTAGTTTGCAGAATCCTTTTTGATTCGTAGGTTTTGCTAGACGTTTTTTGACTATCCTTTTTGATAGTTTGTAATCCATCTTTATAGTGGAGTTTTGCGCCTTGAGGCACGCAGCAAGTTATTTGACTTGCTGCACAGATTTACATCTCGTGTTCGTTTAAGTTTCGTCACTAAGTAATTATATTCCGCTGTGCACCTGAATGTTAGGTTGAGTGTTACCCGACATTTTACCCAACATCTAGTCTATACTTAGTGTTTTACATCCATATCGAACGGGACCACTTCAAAGTGGTATCAGAGCCTCCGCTTGACATGACTAAGCGTTTATGATCCTTTTCCATGGATGTTACAAGCTCGAACTACGTTGGCAAAGTTCCCGTGTTGGACGGCTCCAACTATGCCTATTGGAAGGTTCGCGTGCGCCAATGCATCAAATCCATAAATGTGCGAGCGTGGGAATCTGTTCTCAATGGATACACTCCACCCCGATATCCTCTAGATGCTAATGGCGAAGTAGTCGAAAAACCGATCGAAGAGTGGTCTATTGCCGAAAAGAATGCGGCCGAGTATAACGACAAAGCTCTTAATGCCATTTTCTCTTCGGTGGATATTTTCATGTTCAAGATCATTCAGAATTGTTCGACGGCAAAGAATGCTTGGGATCTACTCCAGAGGTACTGCGAAGGCGATGCGAGCGTGAGGGAAACCAAACTACGATATCTCCTCAATCAGTTTGAAAATCTCAGAATGAAGGAAGACGAGGACATCACCACATACTTCGGGAAGATTCTGACGATTTCGAGCGAGTGTGCTAGCCTCGGAGATCCGATTTCTAATAAGGTACTAGTTTCTAAAGCTTTACGTACGCTAACTGAAAAGTTTAATGTGAAGGTAGCGGCCGTCGAGGAAGCACATAATCTAGGGACGATGGAACTCAACACCTTGATGAATATCATGAAGAACTATGAGACCAACCTCGAAGTCCAAAAGAAAGCTTCACGCGGAAAAAGCATTGCTCTAGTCAGTCAGTCATCCAAGGTGCAAACTGAAGTTGACCCTGACAATGATGAGGATATGGCTATGCTCGTGAAGAATTTCACAAAGTTCCTTCAGAAGACGAATGTCGAGCAGAATGTTGGCCCAACATTCAGGAAGGGCCAGAATGCCAAAGCAGAACCTTCGTCTGCGCCTCCGTTTCTCAAACGCAATTCATATGGAAAGAAGAAGAACATCGACTGGGAGACAGTGAGATGCCATGCGTGCTCGGGCTGGGGTCATTATGCCAACGAATGTGCCAATACACTTCGCAAGCACGACAAAGCTTTTGGATTGATCTCCCCGATGATGAAGATGATGAACCATGCCCAATGGAGTTCAAGCAATCATCTGTGACCATACAGTCCTTCTCAGATGACGAAGAAGAGGAAGATCGATCAACAAATCGGTTTCACTGCGGTAACTGATGTTGAGCCAACATCTGACTCAACATCTGAAAAACATATCATTTTCGATTATGATGATTCAAACTGTTTTGATGGGTATTCTAGTTCTGATGATGCAGGTTTAGAAACTGATGTTCGTGAAGAAGTTCAGACGAATGAAGCCTTCAAACTGTTGTCCACGGAGTATGCGAAG
>JAPQWV010005281.1:0-20913 GCA_027422505.1 Craterostigma plantagineum | reverse complement strand
TGTCTCCATCTGGCCCACTAGGCTGTCTCCAGTAAGAGCCTTTGCCTTCCCTCTCATCCCAGCATACAACTTTCGAGCTTTATGTGAGTCTCTCCCATCTGGACCTCCAACTATGATGAGGATGTGAGCTCTTGGTTGGCTGGGCCCCAGGCCTGTTTGGATCTGGCATCGGTTGTTTTCCTTATCCTGTCCTGGACCTTCCTTCTCCCTAGGCTGCACCGGGTGGTTAGGCACTCGTCTCGATATACGAATTCCTTTAGGTGTCCTGCCCTTATCAGTCTTTCTATTTCATTCTTCAGGTGCGTACAGGTGTCGGTATGATGCCCGTACCCGTTATGGAATCGACAGAAGGTCCCGCTGCCGATCTCGGGGGTCCCGCGAGTTGACCCGAGGGTACCTGATTTCCGGGTGTTTTGATGCTACTGCAACACCTCCTGCAAGCTCGTTCGTAGAGGAGTGTAACTCTGATACTTAGGAGGGAATCTACCCCTCTACCTTGCATGGGTCCCCTCACCACCTGGGGACGAGCTGTCCTGACACCTTCTCTGCTCCGCCCTTGTCAGGTACTACTTTCCTCGAGGGTGCCCTAGGCGTTGCTTCTCGAACCTTTTTTCTAGCTTGCTTTCCTCCAAATTTATGTACTGTCGGCTCGACCCAACAGTTCCTCGAACGTTTGCGGAGGCTTTTTTGGAGAGCGACGCGAAGAAGTCGCTAACCTGCAAACCATGAACCAGAGCGTAATTTAACAGAAGTAGTGGCAGAGGGTACCTCAGGCTGGCTGCCACATTGAATCTTCGGATGTAAGATCGAGGCTTTCTTCCGCAGGCTGCTTGACTTGGAACAAGGACATGTCAGATTGGGGGGCTTCCGAGCGCTAGCAAACTGGTTGATGACATCTCCTGGAATTCCTCAAACGAGTGGATGACCTCTACTTCTAATTGACTGAACCACTGTTGGGTAGCTCTCATCAGGGTCGTCAGGAAAACTCTACACTTTACTCCCTCCGAAAAGTTTTACAACAGGATGGTGTTCTTGAAACGCAGCACGTGTTCTTCCGGGTCGGTGGTACCATCGTACTCATACGGCAACTGTTTAAAGTTGAGCGCCACTTCCCCCTCAATAACTTTTTGGCGAAGGGCGTGCCGCCCTGGTGGAGATGGTGCCTAGTTTCTATTTCGCATCTCGTCTATTACTTTCCTGAGGTCCGACAACCTGCCTTCTGAGCTCTTGTCCCTGCGAACTGGTAACCCTCTCTACCGCGTGTGCCGTAGCTCCTTACATCCACTTCCTGTCCTTGGCTTCGCTTTCTCCTTCCATCCTGAATCCGATGGCTATGGTCGCTGGAGGTGCGACATTCCTGGGATTCCCTGGCCCTCCTGAACTTTTGTAGGAGGTTCTGCGCCTCGTCGAGGTGTTGAGGCCAGGGGTCCTTCCTTCCCTCCCTCCTGGGCAACTTCTCTCCTGGCGGGCCCGTTTCCGGCAGGGGACGTAAGGTCTCTTTCCGGCCACCACGTTCTCTCTTACGGTTTCCGTCCACTCTGAGACGTGCCCGTCCGAGGTTTTGCCCTGAACAGAGAAGGACTGCTTCCGCTTGCCTTTGTTCCTCGCCTTCTTGGCAGTTACAGCAGCATATCCACCGCGTTTCTCACCAACAAGTCTAGCTGTCTACCGTCATGGTTATGGGAGTTTGAGGCGGGACCGCTCCCGAGGGTCCTGCAAAGGTGGGTGCCGGCGTAACCACTGGGGTCTCGATCGGCGAGGCTAACGTCATATCCGGCATAGGGGCCTTTCTCCGCGTTCCCCGCGACTTCCTCGAATCGTCCTTGCAGGTTTTGCATCAATGGTGGTTGTTCTTTCATTCTTACCAACTCCTATCTGCCCTTAAGATTTTACTGCTTTCCGAGAGATAGTAATCTTCTGCTATCTCTTCCACGTCTCACCTTCACACAGTCGCAAGCTCAGTTTGCCTTCCTTGCCTTATCTTCGAACAGACACAGAAACGGCCTGCCTTCCTTGCTATTTCTACCCAGTGAACTCACATCTCAGGCCATCTTTCCACAAGACGGCGCATTTGATACGGGTTTGCCCGATCAACAATATTTGGTCCGGGAAAAATGGTGATGGGTGAAACGGACTGTGCTTTGTGTTCTTGATGCGTTTAGATATGTATTTTAGTGTTGAGAAAGAAAGAAGATGAAAGAGACACATATTTTACGTGGTTCGGACAGTGTCCTACGTCCACGGGCCGTCGGAAACAGTATTCACTAGTCACAGTTGGGAATTACACACTCAAGCTCACGGCGCTCGTTACAGTGT
Source organism: Craterostigma plantagineum (assembly GCA_027422505.1). Taxonomy (NCBI): domain Eukaryota; kingdom Viridiplantae; phylum Streptophyta; class Magnoliopsida; order Lamiales; family Linderniaceae; genus Craterostigma; species Craterostigma plantagineum. Next base: position 18,597 of record JAPQWV010005281.1, on the reverse strand, counting down.
GTTAATGGCGAAAATCAGAGTGAAGAAGATCAATACAGGATATTTGCTAAGTGTTTGTATGTTGTGTTGAGTCTCTTATGAATCTCGTCTTGGTCTGTCCCATATACCCCTTTTCTCTTAGTTTTCCTAGCTGGCACTCCTTTTGGGACCACTTGATAGCGACGTCCGGTACAACCTAGGAGAGGCAGCACCTGCGGAGTGTACTATTGTCAGACTGGCGCGCCTCCTCTCTGTTCACAATGTCGACCACTCACAGCGCTCCACGTGTCCTTGGTCGGCTTTTACACAAGATTTCCCGCTCAACTATTTTGCTGTCAGAGCCCATCCTGCTTTTTCCGTACGAGGTCTCAGGTCCCCATATATCCTACCCACATGGCCATATGTCCTAAAAGTCACTGTCTTCAGGTAGTCAGGTTAGGAGAAGGAATGCTGAACCGAAGGTCACCCCTATCATAAATATTCAATATCAAATATTTATTTCAAAAAATATATCGTGAGGTGAAAAGACCATTTTACCCCTCACTAGTCAAACTTAGTATTCGGCGATCAAGGTTTTGGCCAAGCCCCAAACCCTAATGTCACAATCTAGGACCTAGCCTTGTCTCTCTCTCTGATGACGACGTTGTATCGCTTGCCCTTTTTAAGCCCGACTCTCTTTGTTCGTCTCAACTGGCCCAGGATGTGGCGCCCCGCCATCTACTAACCTTTCTAAACGTTATCTTACGTGACTAAATATATAGATGTAGACAATACGCGAAATGCGTATTAAATTTTTTCTTTTATATAAAGGAATTCATTCTGTACATGCTCAAAATATCGTTCCAACCCTATATACATGGGAAGGTATAAGTGCACAGCAAAAGAAACCCTAACGTCCGGCCACACAGGTCGCATCCATGTACACACCACCCCCAAAAGTCGCCGGAAGCTTCAAAAGGTAAGCCTTGCCATCAAAAGCGATCACGTACCGTGGTCGCGCGCTCCTACAACACATAAATTAATGGGTGAGCTATAAAGCTCAGTAAGTAGGAATATGCAATGTCGTGAACGTGAAACCCCGCAAAGGCATCCGCGCCAATGCATCTCACACCTCGTAAATCAAAACTCAATCTCATATCTCTAAGGGCCTCGACTACTACTTACTGTGCACCATAAAGAGCTCTAATCCAACATGGATAAACGTGGCAGTGACCTACGCTGGGTAACCTACGCTAGGTTTCCCTAGGTCGCACCCTCCCCGGTCGCACCCTCCAGGTCGCATCCCTCTGCTATCAGGCATCAGCCCAAATAAATATAAAATATAATCGACGCACCACGCCGTCATGGTGCCATAGAAGTAGCCGTGACTCAACTGCGAGTCGACATCAAAAGCCTATATCGGCAAATATCATTCGCCCTCAGGCGATAAATACTGTGCATGCTCATCTCACATAAACCCCAAATGTCTCGTGCATGCACATGAATATGCAATGTGAATTAATATCGTAAGCACTTACCATGTAGAAGAATGTCAAATAATTCACGTAATAATATAAAACACCCAGTACATAGTCACGTAATTCAGCACATACAAATAATTATGTGTTGTAGTTGAAATTCCCACTTACCTGTCGTCAAGCTAAATAAATTTACCGCTCCGGAAAATTCCTATTTTTCGATCCTTAAATAAAAATACCAAAGTATTAGTATAATACCTAATTAGATGACTATGTCGAAATTAATTAATTTGACTATAGTAATTTGCTCAAGAATACCTTCGGTGTAACACAATATTTTAAATCCTAAATCGCCCGATAAATAGTCTAAATTAGGTCAGCACTCGATTTTGGTCAAGATTAGGGCAGTATGAGTTTCGATCAAAAGTAGTATCGCCCGACTTTGAATTCGCCGAGTGTCACATAAACTTTAAATCGCCCGATCGATGTGTCGTCATTTCGCCGATTCCCTGTGGATTGGGTCTAGGTAACACGGCGAATTTTCTTTTATATTATTAAGTATGATTCGTTCGAAAATTCACTCATACAGCGATCAAAGTCGGCCGATTTTAATTTATATAGAGAACCTCGGCGAAATACGGAGTCGGTCGATTCCTCAATTGAGTTTCCAGACACGTCTGATTCATGTAGGCTAATATATATATATATATATATATATATAGATAGATATAATACATTCGGCCGATTCACTTAGTAAGTAAATATTCCATTCAACTCGGCGAATCATAGTGTTACTCGATACTTGAATTTGTAGGTTTGGTCGACAGTTTTCTAATTGATTATAACAATTTAAACTATCCGACCCTAAATCTAATCAAGAATGTTATCTCTAACGTCCTAGATGAGATGATTTATACTAAAGAATCTATGAACTAATAATAATCAATACCAAGTTAAACGCCCTAAGTTACCTTCCACCCAAGATAACCATACATCCATCTTATATCTAATTTATTTGTATACTTCTATAACCTTCCAACTCAGCCTAAATATTATATATTATATATATATAATATATTATATATATATATATATATATAGATAGATAGATAGATATAATACATTCGGCCGATTCACTTAGTAAGTAATATTCCATTCAACTCGGCGAATCATAGTGTCACTCGATACTTGAATTTGTAGTTTGGTCGACAGTTTTCTAATTGATTCTAACATTTAAACTATCCGACCCTAATCTAATCAAGAATGTTATATCTAACCTCCTAGATGAGATGATATATCTAAAGAATCTATGACTAATAATAATCAATACCAAGTTTAAACGCCCTAAGTTACCTTCCACCCAAGAATAACCATACATCCATCTTATATCTAATTTATTTGTATCCAAACTTCAGCCTGAATAATATGAATAGTTGTTAGCATCATAAGAATTCAGAAATTAGGGTTTTTCAATTGCTAGTCATACCCGCAAATAAGTTCAACCCTATGAACTTTCCAACTTAATTAGGCAGAAATCTAAGTAGACATAATAGCACAACTTTAAACCCAGAAATTAGGGCTTTCAACTACATGTCCTACTCAAAATTTTCCTCTAATCTATATTACTTTATAGAAATATAACAAATATGACACTAGATCGAATTACATGTTATGAGTAAGATTTTTTACTTACCAACTGTTCAATATTTGCTTTGTTGGGTGTTCTTTTAAACTTGACCGAATTGTTCTCCTTGTTAGAGTAGTAGAACTCCTTTCGATTATGTTTTTCTTTACTTCTAAGGGTTTTTTAGTTTATAATCTATGGATATACATTAAAGTGCTTCGGAAGATGTGAATGAAAGGACAAGGAGGTGATAAACTTTCCTCCTAAACTAAGTAACGACTCCTTTTAGTTATATGATTATATCTTATTAAGTCTATATGGATTATGATTGGTCTAGTTTAATTGCTATGTGTTGCCCGAATCTTCACATCTGAAATCGGCCGAATCATATTTTCAAGAGTTATCCAAGTGTTTACACCTAAAATCGTCTGAAGACATGATCAGCGAAACTTAGATACACATACATATATATGTATTACATCGACGAAACTACTCCTTAAACTTTATCTAAATTCTAAATGTCACAATCGCCCGATTTTGAGATTTCAATTGCTCAGTGACTATAAGCCTTATGAATATATATCGGCCGAACCTCATTCCATTTTAATCGATCGAATCGTGGTCTTTATTTCATAATAAAAAAAAACTAGTTCATGCCAATGTATAAATGCTAGCCAATTTCTCTAAGTTCTAAGGTCATTACCTAAGTCATATGTCACGTAAAGTACATATAACATATAGCACGTAAAGAGACTGTGTAACATATATATCATGCAGTCACATAATCACATAATATATGTGCAACTTTACTGGCCGGCTTACTTACGAAACTCGGGTATTACATCCTCCCTCCTTAAAAGGATTTCGTCCCCGAATCAGGCTGGGAGAATATCTCAGGTACGGTTCTTCATGTCACCTCTCGTTCCCAAGTGGCTTCTTCTGTTGACTGATTCTGCCACAATACCTACTAACGGGATCTCCTTATTCTGCAATCGCTTTACTTCGTGCATCAAAATTTCTACAGAGCTTTCCTCATAACTCAGTCGGGCTTGAGCTGTTGTGAAAACTTTCATTATTCACACATGACTGGGATCTCCGACGTATTTTCGTAACGTCGATATATGAAAGACGTCGTGAACCTGAGCTAATGACGCTGGCAACTCCAGCTGGTAAGCAACTTCGCCACATTCCTTATTATTCTAAACGGTCCAACATACCTAGGACTCAATTTGCCTTTCTTTCCAAACCGCTTTACGCCTTTCATTGGGGATACCTTTAGGAATACCCAATCATCTGTTTTAAACTCTAATGGTCTTCGCTTTTGGTCCTGCGTAACTCTTCTGTCTACTCTGGGCTGATCGCATTCTTTCACGTATCTTTGAAATGCCTCCGTCATTTCTTGCACTAAGTCAGGACCTAATATCGCCCGCTCACCGACCTCATCCCAGTGTATTGGAGATCTGCACTTACGCCCGTACAGAGCTTCGTATGAGCCATACCAATAGTCGCGTGGTAACTATTATTGTACGAGAACTCTATCAGTGGAAGATATATACTCCAGCTCCTTTAAAGTCAAGTATGCATGCCCTCAACATGTCTTTCAGCGTTTGAATTGTTCGTTCTGACTGCCCGTCAGTTTGGGGATGATAGGCAGTACTGAAAGGAAGCTTGGTTCCATGTGCCTTCTGCAGACTCATCCAGAACTTAGACAGGAATATCGAATCTCGGTCGGAAATGATCGAAATTGGAACTCCGTGGAGTCGAACTATTTCTTGCACATATAATTTTGCATATCGCTCCAAGGAGAATATCGAATTGATTGGCAAAAAGTGGGCAGATTTGGTCAATCGATCCACAATTACCCAAATGGCGTCGTGGCCTTTCACTGTTTTCGGCAAGCCAACGACGAGTCCTCGTGATATGGTCCCATTTCCATTCGGGTACTGGCAAAGACTGTAATGTTCCTGCCGGTCGTTGGTGTTCCGCTTTTATTTGTTGGCAAGTCAGACATTGACTTACGAATGTTGCAATATCTCTCTTCATTCCTGGCCACAATAGTTGTTTCGTAAATCTCGATACATTTTCGTAGCTCCTGGGTGTACTGAATAGCCGTAGCGTGTGCCTCTGTCATAATAGTTTCTTTGAAGCTCCACGTCGTTCGGAACGTATAAACGATTCTTGTAGTATAAGCTTCCGTTTTTTCGTACTTCAAAATCAGAGGGCATTTATTCTTTTTGCACTCCTTTAATCTTCAATAGAATTCATCCTTCTCTTGCGCATTCCTGATCTGTTCTATTAATGTAGGTTGGAGGGTTAGTGCCGTCAATTTTCACTTCAACTTCGCCTAGTTGTACTACTTCCACTTCGAGTTGTTGTAGCTTCCGCACTCACAGCTTTTCGGCTTAATGCGTTGGCGACCACATTTGTTTTGCCTGGGTGGTAATTAATTACGCAGTCATAATCTTTAACAAGCTCCAGCCACCGTCGTTGCTCATATTTAACTCCTTCTGGGTAAAGAAGTACTTCAGACTCTTATGGTCTGTGTAAATTTCGCATCGTTCACCGTATAGATAGTGCCTCCAGATCTTCAAAGCAAAGACTACTGCGGCGAGTTCCAAATCATGAGTCGGGTAATTCTTTTCATATTCTTTTAACTGTCTGGAAGCATACGCAACCACGTTCCCATTTTGCATTGAACACATCCTAAGCCTTCTTCGATGCATAGCTATACATGGAGAATCCTCCGGTTCTGTGGGCATCGTCAAGACTGGGGCCGAGGTAAGTCGTTTCTTTAATACCTGAAAACTCTGTTCGCATGTGTCGCTCCAGTGAAATGGGGTATTCTTTTTCGTCAACTTCATTAATGTTGAGGCGATCTTCGAGAAGTCTTAATAAACTTTCTGTAATACCCCGCTAGGCCAAGAAAACTGCGTACTTCAGTGACATTGGTTGTTAGGGCTAGTTATTTATAGCTTCGATCTTGCTTGGGTCTACGGAAATTCCTGCTCCCGAGATGACTGTCCCAAGAATGCGACTTGATTCAGCCAGAACTCGCATTTCTTGAACTTAGCGTATAACTCTTTTTCTCGTAGTATATCAAGAACGATCTTCAAGTGTCGTTCATGTTTCCTCCTTCATCTTAGAATAGATAAGGTTGTCATCGATAAATACGATGACAAATTTGTCCAGGATGGCTTGAACACGCGATCATCAGATCCATAAATGCTGTTGGCGCATTAGTCAGCCCGAAAGGCATAACTAAGAACTGGTAGTGTCCCTATCTTGTACTGAAGGCGGTCTTGGAATGTCATCTTCTCGAATCTTTAACTGATGATACCCCGATCGTAGATCTATCTTCGAGAATACTGTCGCGCCTTGTAATTGATCAAATAGATCATCAATTCTCGGTAGAGGGTACTTGTTCTTGATTGTGATCTTATTCAGTTCTCTGTATCAATACATAGTCGCATTGATACGTCCTTCTTTTTTAACAAACAGCACTGGTGCTCCCCATGGTGAGAAGCTAGGCTGAATGAATCCCTTCTGTAATAATTCTCTAGCTGCTCTTTCAGTTCCTTCAATTCGGTTTGGAGCTAACCGATAAGGAGCCTTTGAAATTGGTGCAGCTCCTGGTATTAATCGATCGTGAATTGGATATATCGATCAAAAAAAAGTCCTAGTAAATCTTCTGGAAAACGTCGGGAAATTCTCGTACTACGGGAATCTCTTCTAATTTCGGGACAAGCGTTCTCTGATGTTATTGCGAATACGAGTAGGCTTCACATCCCACCTTGATCAAACGCCGTGCCTTCAATGCCGAAATCTTCGGAATACCTTTACCTTTAGCCATTCCAGTAAAGACGAACGGTTCACTTTTCTCTAAGCTGAGCGTGACTGTCTTATGGTTACAATCAATCACAGCCCCATATTTAGACAGCCAGTCCATTCCTAAGATTACTTCATATCGTTCATCGGAATGATTATGAGGTCTACAGGTAGTTCTCTATCACTAACTAATACTGGGCAATCCCGTAGAACTAAACTAGTTCGGGTTGAGGCCCCATGTGGGATGGTAACGTTATACTCACAATCGGATTGCTGAGGTGTAATCCGAGTCTCGCCACATATTTAGATAATGCAAATGAATGCGTGGCTCCTGAGTCTATTAATATGCATCTCGGGGTATGGTGTATAGATAAGGTACCTGCTACTACTGACGGGTCGGTCTCTGCTTCCTTGGATGTCATGGTATATACCCGGGCGGGTACGGTCGGTGGTCTCGTCTGGCCTGTGGCTTGACTTCCATAGGTATTTTCTGGGCACTGTTTCGCATAATTTCCTGGCCTTCCACATCTGAAGCAGTTACTAGTCTGTGGAGGACAATTACCAAATGTCGTCTCCCCACCCTTGGACAATTTGGTACCGGTGGGGGAAACCTTGGTTGCATCTGATTTGGTTGTTGGGGTGGTCCAGGCCTATTCTGCAAATTAGGCTTTACGCCCTTCGAGAAAAACCGTTTCTTCTATTTCCTCCACTCCATTGCGTTCCTTGCACAAATTTACTTTTGCCTCTTGAGCTCGAATGATTCGAGTCTCCGCCTGTCTGCAACTAATGCGCTTTCTCTGCCGCTTGTGCATATGTAACTCCTTGAGTCCGGCCATGTTTACGTCGCGGTACAACTCCGGTTTCAGGCCCTCCAGGAAGCGTTCAATCTTCAGGGCATCAGTACTTACCATGTGGGTGGCAAACCTCGACAACTGTTCAAATTTCCTGATATACTCACCACCGTCATTGTCCCTTGTCGTAGGTTAATGAAGTCGTTCTGGGCTCGAACTGGAGCAGTAAATACTTGCTCCTGAAGAGTTCCTTATAGCAATCCTAGGTCATCATTATCGTCTTCGATGCTAAAATAGTGTCCCACCAGTGGCCTGCACTTCCTCGTAACATAATGCCGCGCATAGAACCTTCTCCTCTTCTGGAATTCTGCTATATTGGAACATACTCTCCAATGTTCTCAACCAGTCTTCAACCGAAGTTGGTCAATCGCATCTTCAAAAGTTGGAGGATTTGACTTCCGAAATCTTTCTCCTACTATCTTTATTCTTTCGGCTTGAGAAAGCCCACTGCTTTGCTGTCCGCCAGTGTTCCGCTGCTGAATTAATTCTTGATCTGGCCGGATTGCTGACGCACTAATTCGGTAAGTTGGATAATCGCCGTGTCGCGAGTATCAGTTGGTATCTCGGGTTCCTTGCCCCGATTGGAACTCCCACTGCTATCACTCTTGTTCTACCATTCTTATTTACCCTGATAGCCCTACGGCCAATGAATTATGCAACACAAACACTAATTCACCGTAATAGAAAACTTACTAGCAAGGCTACTTCCACGCTTTTGAGTGTGTGTACATAGACAGTCTACAGAACCTGCAACCGAAGCTCTGATACCACCTGTGGGGCCCCTCCATCTACAAACCTTTCTAACGTTATCTTACGTGATTAAATATAATAGAAGTAACGCGAAAATGCGTATTAAATTTTTCCTTTTATATAAAGGAATTCATTCTGTACATGCTCAAAATATCGTTCCAACCCTATATACATGGGAAGGTATAAAGTGCACAGCAAAGAAACCCTAACGTCCGGCCACACAGGTCGCATCCATGTACACACCACCCCCAAAAGTCGCCGGAAGCTTCAAAAGGTAAGCTTGCCATCAAAAGCGATCACGTACCGTGGTCGCGCGCTCCTACAACACATAAATTAAGGGGTGAGCTATAAGCTCAGTAAGTAGGAATATGCAATGTCGTGAACGTGAAAACCCCGCAAAGGCATCCACGCCAATGCATCTCACACCTCGTAAATCAAACTCAATCTCATATCTCTAAGGGCCCTCGGCTACTTTACTGTGGCACCATAAAGAGCTCTAATCCAACACGGATAAACGTGCAGTGACCTACGCTGGGTAACCTACGCTAGGTTTCCCTAGGTCGCACCCTTCCAGGTCGTCCCCTCTGCCGTGCGGTAGCCCACGCTGGTGGCCTACGCTAGTGGTTTCGCCCTAGGTCGCTCCTTCCCAGGTCGCACCCTCCAGGTCGCATCCCTCTGCTATCAGGGCATCAACCCAAATAAATATAAAATATAATCGACGCACCACGCCGTCATGGTGCCATAGAAGTAGCCCTGACTCAACTGCGAGTCGACATCAAAAGCCTATATCGGCAAATATCATTCGCCCTCAGGCGATAAATACTGTGCATGCTCATCTCACATAAACCCCAAATGTCTCGTGCATGCACATGAATATGCAATGTGAATTAATATCGTAAGCACTTACCATGTAGAAGCATGTCAAATAATTCACGTAATAATATAAACACCCAAGTAATAGTCACGTAATTCAAGCACATACAATAAATTATGTGTTGTAGTTGAAATTCCAACTTACCTGTCGTCCAAGCTAAATAAATTTACCGCTCCGGAAAATTCCTATTTTTCGATCCTTAAATAAAAATACCAAAGTATTAGTATAATACCTAAATTAGATGACTATGTCGAAATAAATTAATTTGACTATAGTAATTTGCTCAAGAATACCTTCGGTGTAACACAATATTTAAAATCCTAAATCGCCCGATAAATAGTCTAAATTAGGTCACACTCGATTTTGGTCAAGATTAGGGCAGTATGAGTTTCGATCAAAAGTAGTATCGCCCGACTTTGAATTCGCCGAGTGTCACATAAACTTTAAATCGCCCGATCGTATGTGTCGTCATTTCGCCCGATTCCCTGTGGATTGGGTCTAGTAACACGGCGAATTTTCTTTTTATATTATTAAGTATGATTCGTTCGAAATTCACTCATACAGCGATCAAAGTCGGCCGATTTTATTTATATAGAGAACCTCGGCGAAATATGGAATCGTCGATTCCTCATTGAGTTTCCAGACACGTCTGATTCATGTAGGATAAATATTATATATTATATATATAATATATATAATATATATTATATATATATAATATATATTATATATATATAATATATATTATATATATATATATATAGATAGATTAATTCATTCGGCCGATTCACTTAGTAAGTAAATATTCCATTCAACTCGCGAATCATAGTGTCACTCGATACTTGAATTTGTAGTTTTGGTCGACAGTTTTCTAATTGATTCTAACAATTTAAACTATCCGACCCTAAATCTAATCAAGAATGTTATATCTAACCTCCTAGATGAGATGATTTATACTAAGAATCTATGACTAATAATAATCAATACCAAGTTAACGCCCTAAGTTACCTTCCACCCAAGAATAACCATACATCCATCTTATATCTAATTTATTTGTATACTTCTATAACCATCCAAACTTCAGCCTGAATAATATGAATAGTATGTTAGCATCAATAAGAATTCAGAAATTAGGGTTTTTCAATTGCTAGTCATACCCGCAAATAAGTTAACCCTATGAACTTTCCAACTTAATTAGGCAAAAATCTAAGTAGACATAATAGCACAACTTTAAACCCAGAATTAGGGCTTTCAACTACATGTTCTACTCAAAATTTTCCTCTAATCTATATTACTTTATAGAAATATAACAAATATGACACTAGAATCGAATTTACATGTTATGAGTAAGATTTTTACTTACCAACTGTTCAATATTTGCTTTGTTGGGTGTTCTTTAAACTTGACCGAATTGTTCTCCTTGTTATAGTAGTAGAACTCCTTTCGATTATGTTTTTCTTTTACTTCTAAGGGTTTTTTTAGTTTATAATCTAATGGATATACATTAAAGTGCTTCGGAAGATGTGAATGAAAGGACAAGGAGGTGATAAACTTTCCACCTAGACTAAGTAACGACTCCTTTTAGTTATATGATTATATCTTATTAAGTCTATATGGATTATGATTGGTCTAGTTTTAATTGCTATGTGTTGCCCGAAACTTCACATCTGAAATCGGCCGAATCATATTTTCAAGAGTTATCCAAGTGTTTACACCTAAAATCGTCTGAAGACATGATCAGCGAAACTTAGATACACATACATATATATGTATTACATCGACGAAACTACTCCCTTAAACTTTTATCTAAATTCTAAATGTCACAATCGCCCGATTTGAGATTTCAATTGCTCAGTGACTATAAGCCTTATGAATATATAATCGGCCGAACCTCATTCCATTTTAATCGATCGAATCGTGGTCTTTAATTTCAATTAATAAAAAAAACTAGTTCATTGCCATGTATAAATGCTAGCCAATTTCTCTAAGTTCTAAGGTCATTACCTAAGTCATATGTCACGTAAAGTACATATAACATATAGCACGTAAAAGAGACTGTAACAATATATATCATGCAGTCACATAATCACATAATATATGTGCAACTTTACTGCCGGCTTACTTACGGAACTCGGGTATTACATCCTCCCTCCCTTAAAAAGGATTTCGTCCCGAAATCAGGCTGGGAGAAATATCTCAGGGTAACGGTTCTTCATATCACCTCTCGTTCCCAAGTGGCTTCTTCTGTTGACTGATTCTGCCACAATACCTTACTAACGGGATCTCCTTATTCTGCAATCGCTTTACTTCGTGCATCAAATTTCTACAGGGCTTTCCTCATAACTCAAGTCGGGGCTTGAGCTGTTGGTGAAAACTTTCATTATTCAACACATGACTGGGATCTCCGACGTATTTTCGTAACGTCGATATATGAAAGACGTCGTGAACCTGAGCTAATGACGCTGGCAACTCCAGCAGGTAAGCAACTTCGCCAACTTTCCTTATTATTCTAAACGTCCAACATACCTAGGACTCAATTTCCCTTTCTTTCCAAACCGCTTTACGCCTTTCATTGGGGATACCTTTAGGAATACCCAATCATCTGTTTTAAACTCTAATGGTCTTCGCTTTTGGTCTGCGTAACTCTTCTGTCTACTCTGGGCTGATCGCATTCTTTCACGTATCTTTGAAATGGCCTCCGTCATTTCTTGCACTAAGTCAGGACCTAATATCGCCCGCTCACCGACCTCATCCCAGTGTATTGGAGATCTGCACTTACGCCCGTACAGAGCCTCGTATGAAGCCATACCAATAGTCGCGTGGTAACTATTATTGTACGGAACTCTATCAGTGGAAGATATATACTCCAGCTCCCTTTAAAGTCAAGTATGCATGCCCTCACATGTCTTTCAGCGTTTGAATTGTTCGTTCTGACTGCCCTCAGTTTGGGGATGATAGGCAGTACTGAAAGAAAGCTTGGTTCCATGTGCCTTCTGCAGACTCATCCAGAACTTAGACAGGAATATCGAATCTCGGTCGGAAATGATCGAAATTGGAACTCCGTGGAGTCGAACTATTTCTTGCAACATATAATTCTGCATATCGCTCCAAGGAGAATATCGAATTGATTGGCAAAAAGTGGGCAGATTTGGTCAATCGATCAACAATTACCCAAATGGCGTCGTGGCCTTTCACTGTTTTCGGCAAGCCAACGACGAAGTCCATCGTGATATGGTCCCATTTCCATTCGGGTACTGGCAAAGACTGTAATGTTCCTGCCGGTCGTTGGTGTTCCGCTTTTATTTGTTGGCAAGTCAGACATTGACTTACGAATGTTGCAATATCTCTCTTCATTCCTGGCCACCAATAGTTGTTTCGTAAATCTCGATACATTTTCGTAGCTCCTGGTGTACTGAATAAGCCGTAGCGTGTGCCTCTTTCATAATAGTTCTTTGTAGCTCCACGTCGTTCGGACGTATAAACGATTCTTGTAGTATAAGCTTTCGTTTTTTCGTACTTCAAAATCAGAGGGCATTTCTTCTTTTTGCACGCCTTAATCTTCAAATAGAATTCATCCTTCTCTTGCGCACTCCTGATCTGTTCTATTAATGTAGGTTGGAGGGTTAGTGCCGTCAATTTTCACTTCAACTTCGCCTAGTTGTACTACTTCCACTTCGAGTTGTTGTAGCTCCGCACTCACAGCTTTTCGGCTTAATGCGTCGGCGACCACATTTGTTTTGCCTGGGTGGTAATTAATTACGCAGTCATAATCTTTAACAAGCTCCAGCCACCGTCGTTGCCTCATATTTAACTCCTTCTGGGTGAAGAAGTACTTCAGACTCTTATGGTCTGTGTAAATTTCGCATCGTTAACTGTATAGATAGTGCCTCCAGATCTTCAAAGCAAAGACTACTGCGGCGAGTTCCAAATCATGAGTCGGGTAATTCTTTTTCATATTCTTTTAACTGTCTGGAAGCATATGCAACCACGTTCCCATTTTGCATTAGAACACATCCTAAGCCATTCTTCGATGCATAGCTATACATGGAGAATCCTCCGTTCCTGTGGCATCGTCAAGACTGGGGCCGAGGTAAGTCGTTTCTTTAATTCCTGAAACTCTGTTCGCATAGCGTCGCTCCGGTGAAATGGGGTATTCTTTTTCGTCAACTTCGTTAATGTTGAGGCGATCTTCGAGAAGTCTTTAATAACTTTCTGTAATACCCCGCTAGGCCAAGAAAACTGCGTACTTTAGTGACATTGGTTAGTTTGGGGCTAGTTATTTATAGCTTCGATCTTGCTTGGGTCTATGGAAATTCCTGCTCCCGAGATGACGTGTCCCAAGAATGCGACTTGATTCAGCCAGAACTCGCATTTCTTGAACTTAGCGTATAACTCTTTTTCTCGTAGTATATCAAGAACGATCTTCAAGTGTCGTTCATGTTCCTCCTTCATCTTAGAATAGATAAGGATGTCATCGATAAATACGATGACAAATTTTGTCCAGGAATGGCTTGAACACGCGATTCATCAGATCCATAAATGCTGTTGGCGCATTAGTCAGCCCGAAAGGCATAACTAAGAACTGGTAGTGTCCATATCTTGTACTGAAGGCGGTCTTGGAATGTCATCTTCTCGAATCTTTACTGATGATACCCCGATCGTAGATCTATCTTCGAGAATACTGACGCGCCTTGTAATTGATCAAATAGATCATCAATTCTCGGTAGAGGATACTTGTTCTTGATTGTGATCTTATTCATTTCTCTGTAATCAATACATAGTCGCATTGATACGTCCTTCTTTTTAACAAACAGCACTGGTGCTCCCCATGGTGAGAAGCTAGGCTGAATGAATCCCTTCTGTAATAATTCATCTAGCTGCTCTTTCAGTTCCTTCAATTCGGTTGGAGCGAACCGATAAGGAGCCTTTGAAATTGGTGCAGCTCCTGGTATTAAATCGATCGTGAATTGGATATATCGATCAAAGGAAGTCCTGGTAAATCTTCTGGAAAAACGTCGAGAAATTCTCGTACTACGAGAATCTCTTCTAATTCCGGGGACATGCGTTCCTCTGATGTTATTGCGAATACGAGGTAGGCTTTCACATCCCACCTTGATCAAACGTCGTGCCTTCAATGCCGAAATCTTCGGAATACCTTTACTTTTAGCCATTCCAGTAAAGACGAACGGTTCACTTTTCTCTAAGCTGAGCGTGACTGTCTTATGGTTACAATCGATCACAACCCCATATTTAGACAGCCAGTCCATTCCTAAGATTACTTCATAATCGTTCATCGGAATGATTATGAGGTCTACAGGTAGTTCTCTATCACTAACTAATACTGGACAATCCCGTAGAACTAAACTAGTTCGGGTTGAGGCCCCATGTGGGATGGTAACGTTATACTCACAATCGGATTGCTGAGGTGTAATCCCGAGTCTCGCCACATATTTAGATGATGCAAATGAATGCGTGGCTCCTGAGTCTATTAATATGCATCTCGGGTATGGTGTATAGATAAGGTACCTGCTACTACTGACGGGTCGGTTCTCTGCTTCTTTGGATGTCATGGTATATACCCGGGCGGGTAAGGTCGGTGGTCTCGTCTGGCCTGTGGCTTGACTTCCATAGGTATTTTCTGCGCACTGTTTCGCATAATGTCCTGGCCTTCCACATCTGAAGCAGTTACTAGTCTGTGGAGGACAATTACCAAAATGTCGTCTCCCACACCTTGGACAATTTGGTTGCATCTGATTTGGTTGTTGGGGTGGTCCAGGCCTATTCTGCAAATTAGCTTTGCGCCCTTCGAGAAAAACCGTTTCTTCTTATTTTCCTCCACTCCATTGCATTCCTTGCACAAATTTACTTTTTGCCTCTTGAGCTCGAATGATTCGAGTCTCCGCCTGTCTGCAACTAATGCTCTTTCTGCCGCTTGTACATATGTAACTCCTTGGAGTCCGGCCATGTTTACGTCGCGGTACAACTCCGGTTTCAGGCCCTCCAGGAAGCGTTCAATCTTCAGGGCATCAGTACTTACCATGTGGGTGGCAAACTCGACAACTGTTCAAATTTCCTGATATACTCAGCCACCGTCATTGTCCTTGTCGTAGGTTAATGAACTCGTTCATTCTCTGGGCTCGAATGGAGCAGTAAAGTACTTGCTCCTGAAGAGTTCCTTATAGCAATCCCAGGTCATCGTTATCGGTCTTCGATGCTAAATAGTGTCCCACCAGTGGCCTGCACTTCCTCGTAACATAAATGCAGCGCATAGAACCTTCTCCTCTTCTGGAATTCTGCTATATTGGAACATACTCTCCAATGTTCTCAACCAGTCTTCAACCGAAGTTGGGTCAATCGCATCTTCAAAGTTGGAAGGATTGACTTCCGAAATCTTTCTCCTACTATCTTTATTCTTTCGGCTTGAGAAAGCCCACTGCTTTGCTGTCCGCCAGTGTTCCGCTGCTGAATTAATTCTTGAATCTGGCCGGATTGCTGACGCACTAATTCGGTAAGTTGGATAATCGCCGTGTCGCGAGTATAAGTTGGTATCTCGGGTTCCTTGCCCCGATTGGAACTCCCACTGTTATCACCTCTTGTTCTACCCATTCTTATTTACCCTGATAGCCCTACGGCCAATGAATTATGCAACACAAACAATAATTCACGGTAACAGAAAACTTACTAGCAAGGCTGCTTCCACGCTTTTGAGTGTGTGTACATAGACAGTCTACAGAACCTGCAACCGAAGCTCTGATACCACCTGTGGGGCCCCGCTATCTACAAACCTTTCTAACGTTATCTTACGTGATTAAATATAATAGAAAGTAGACAATACGATAAAATGCGTATTAAATTTTTCCTCTTATATAAAGGATTCATTCTGTACATGCTCAAATATCGTGCCACCCTATATACATGGGAAGGGTATAAGTGCGCAGCAAAGAAACCTAACGCCCGGCCGCACAGGTCGAATCCATGTACACCACCCCAAAAGTCGCTGAAGCTTCAAAAGGTAAGCCTTGCCATCAAAAGCGATCACGTACCGTGGTCGCGCGCTCCTACAACACATAAATTAAGAGGTGAGCTATAAAGCTCAGTAAGTAGAATATGCAATGTCGTGGAACGTGAAAACCCCACAAAGCATCCGCGCCAATGCATCTCACACCTCGTAAATCAAACTCAATCTCATATCTCTCAGGGCCCTCGGCTACTTTACTGTGCACCATAAAAAGCTCTAATCCAACACGGATAAACGTGGCAGTGACCTACGCTGGGTAGCCTACGCTAGGTTTCCCTAGGTCGCACCCTTCCAGGTCGTCCCCTCTGCCGTGCGGTAGCCCACGCTGGTAGCCTACGCTAGGGTTTCGCCCTAGGTCGCTCCTTCCCAGGTCGCACCCTCCAGGTCGCATCCCTCCGCTATCAGGGCATCAGCCAAATAAATAAATATAATCGACGCACCACGCCGTCATGGGTGCCATAGAAGTACCCTGACTCAACTGCGAGTCGACATCAAAAGCCTATATCGGCAAATATCATTCGCCCTAGGCGATAAATACTGTGCATTCTCATCTCACATAAACCCAAATGTCTCGTGCATTTACCATGTAGAAGCATGTCAAATAATTCACGTAATAATATAAAACCCCAAGTACATAGTCACGTAATTCAGCACATACAATAAATTATGTGTTGTAGTTGAAATTCCCACTTACCTGTCGTCCAAGCTAAATAAATATACCGCTCCGGAAAATTCCTATTTTTCGATCCTTAAATAAAATACCAAGTATTAGTATAATACCTAATTAGATGACTATGTCGAAAAATTATTTGACTATAGTATTTGCTCAAGAATACTTCGGTGTAACACAATATTTTAAAATCCTAAATCGCCCGATTAATAGTCTAAATTAGGTCAACACTCGATTTTGGTCAAGATTAGGGCAGTATGAGTTTCGATCAAAAGTAGTATCGCCCACTTTGAATTCGCCGAGTGTCACATAACTTTAAATCGCCCGATCGTATGTGTCGTCATTTCGCCCGATTCCCTGTGGATTGGGTCTAGTAACACGGCGAATTTCTTTTTATATTATTAAGTATGATTCGTTCGAAAATTCACTCATACAGCGATCAAGTCGGCCGATTTTAATTTATATAGAGAACCTCGGCGAAATACGGAGGTCGGTCGATTCCTCAATTGAGTTTCCAGACACGTCTGATTCATGTAGGCTAAATATATATATATATATATATATATATATATATATATATATAGATAGATATAATACATTCGGGCCGATTCACTAGTAAGTAAATATTCCATTCAACTCGGCGAATCATAGTGTACTCGATACTTGAATTTGTAGGTTTGGTCGACATTTTCTAATTGATTATAACAATTTAAACTATCCGACCCTAAATCTAATCAACAATGTTATCTCTAAACGTCCTAGATGAGATGATTTATATACTAAAGAATCTATGAACTAATAATAATCAATACCAAGTTAACGCCCTAAGTTACCTTCCACCAAGAATAACCATACATCCATCTTATATCTAATTTATTTGTATACTTCTATAACCTTCCAAACTCAGCCTGAATAATATGAATAGTATGTTAGCATCAAATAAGAATTCAAGAAATTAGGGTTTTTCAATTGCTAGTCATACCCCAAATAAGTTCAACCCTATGAACTTTCCAACTTAATTAGGCAGAAATCTAAGTAGACATATTAGCACAACTTTAAACCCAGAAATTAGGGCTTTCAACTAATGTTCTACTCGAAATTTTCCTCTAATCTATATTACTTTATAGAA
The DNA here is from genome assembly GCA_027422505.1 of Craterostigma plantagineum. Taxonomy (NCBI): domain Eukaryota; kingdom Viridiplantae; phylum Streptophyta; class Magnoliopsida; order Lamiales; family Linderniaceae; genus Craterostigma; species Craterostigma plantagineum. The sequence goes on along the minus strand of JAPQWV010005281.1, from coordinate 420 downwards.
ATATAACAAATATGACACTAGAATCGAATTACATGTTATGAGTAAGATTTTTACTTACCAACTGTTCAATATTTGCTTTGTTGGGTGTTCTTTAAACTTGACCGAATTGTTCTCCTTGTTTAGAGTAGTAGAACTCCTTTCGATTATGTTTTTCTTTTACTTCTAAGGGTTTTTTAGTTTATAATCTAATGGATATACATTAAAGTGCTTAGGAAGATGTGATGAAAGGACAAGGAGGTGTAAACTTTCCTCCTAAACTAAGCAATGTCTCCTTTTAGTTATATGATTATATCTTATTAAGTCTATATGGATTAATGATTGGTCTAGTTAATTGCTATGTGTTGCCCGAATCTTCACATCTGATTCGGCCGAATCATATTTTCAAGAATTATCCAAGTGTTTACACCTAAAATCGTCCGA
>JAPQWV010005280.1:0-20915 GCA_027422505.1 Craterostigma plantagineum | reverse complement strand
AACACTTAGCATTTGTGAAAAGAAGCATAAATTTTTATAAGCCTAATTCACCCCCCCCCCCTCTTAGGCACATTTATATCTTCAACAAGGGATCTGAATGACTCTTCAAAAAGTCCGACCCCGAAGAAAAGGTATGATGAAAGCGACGACGAGCAGGGAACGATAGCCGATCTGAAAAAGAGTATCGAGGGCCTTAAAGATGAGAATCGGAAGAAGTTCAAGGAGATCTCACGGAACTTCAGAAGGGTTAAAAAATATCTGAAGGAAATCTCCACGGCTCTTAATATCGCCGAATCTTCATCTGCCTCATCTGACAGCAATTCCAGCCCTTAATTCCCTAGTGATCTCCTCGCTCGAATAGGATTAGATCTAGTCTGCTAAGTTCGCTTCCTTTGTTGGTTTTTGGGTTTGAAGGTCGTGGTTGGTTACAGGTTTAGGTATGTTGATGGTGTTTGAGTCCCTCCTTCTTGATGCTGAAGTGGGAGAAGTTTAGGCAATTAATGCCTTATGGTGCCGGGTCGTTTACTTGTGGCCCATTTTTTGTCATTTTGGAATGATATAATCGGCTTGCTTTTATATGTCTATGTCTTAATCTCTTTGTGCTCTAGTTTGATGGTTAAGGATTAAGTAATTCCGCACATAGGCAGGGGGAGCAAACTGATGTGATGTGGATAACTTGAGACATTCCATGGTAACTTGAGATGTTCCATATTATATAATCTCGTAATTGCTAAATCCTGCGACTGTGCTTTACATAGGATTATTAGCAATTAGACAGGGGGACCGTGCTTTGAAATTTGATAAATTTATTTGCTCTGATCATATGTCACATGCTTTGATACTTAAACATGCTACATGCTTAAATGGTTTCATATCGAGTGTACTCATATGCTTAAGATAGGCATTAATTACTTGTCATCATCAAAAAGGGGGAGATTGTAAACCTTTTTGGTCCAAATGACTATGAGAGTTTTGATTATTCCAAGTAATTATGTAAATTGGGGGGGTACAAATTAGAAAACTCGATATGTATGTGATATGTTGTTTAAGTATGTTAAAATGATCTATTAAGTTCTTAAATGTGATTAAATTATTAAGATAATCGAATTTGTGTGATCTTATACTTAACTGGAATATTGATGTGATCACCTAGTTATGAACGTTTTTCATATGAATGGAATCTCACTGTGTGCTATATAAGGAAAATATATATTGTCAAGTGATATGTGAGCTGTACACGTGAAGAGTTATTTTAGGAAAGAATATCACTGTGATCACCCGGATATTCTGATTAAGTGCTTACATGTGATTTATTTATTTTGAGAAAGAATATCAATGAAATATTAGTTTGAGTGCTATCTTAATTGACTCTTAAATCAGTGAATCAATGATCTATCTTTCCGTGTGCGACTCGGGATTTATATTTTGGAAAGTAATTAATTGATTGAGCTTACATGTGGAAATATGCTGATTGAGTCTATATATGGAATGTGCTGACAACCGAATGAGATAACCGTGGAATGAAAGTAAACCTGTGATATTTATGGTAAGTGATCATGCATGAACGTTGAACTTAATTGGGTTATTCTTGGCATGATTCTTTGAGTTAATGCACGTGATTATTGAGCTTTGTCTTGCATATTTTGTGCTTAACTTTCCTTGTGAAGTGTAGAAGCGATAATTGGTTCTATATAGAAGAAAACACTTCACGTTGAAGGTTACACAACGAACACACAAGCAAACGAATCCTTAGAGTTATTGAGCGTTAATTTGCGATTCATTCATCGTTTTTGTTGAGCTTTCATTTGCGAATTCTGTACCTTTGAGCGATCTTTAGCAACACCCAATCCTAAAACCCTAGTCTTCGGACGTGATTTGTCTTCGGACGTATTGAGCGCACAAAGGAGCACGAGTGGAGTCTTTCGCACGTGGAGGGACGAATTTGGTGGATTCGGTGGCCCTTCGATAGCAAGCTGCATCCAGTTGGGAATTGGTTTCCTTGGTAAACGACGTGGATCTAAACTTGGCGTGCGATAGCCGAGAACGAGGTCTAGTATCCATAGTGCTTCGGTTGTGTACGGGTCAATCATTTTGTAACCACAACCGGTAATACCTAGTGATTGATTGGAACACTTGGGCAGATCACACTCCATGGACAGGATTAAACCCCAGTTGGGGATATAACCTGTATAAAAATCCCATCTCACTTTACTTTCTGCTATTTACTTTTCTGTGAGACAAACCCGGAACGTCTGCAAATAACTTGGTGATATCTTTGAAACGATTTCTGAAAATAACGTGACATTTTGAAACAGGGTTAGGGAGATAACGTTGATACTCGTACTGCTTTCCGAGAAATAACATTCTCTGCATATATCTTCTTAAAGAAAAGTATTTTTCAAAGGAGAACAAGCCAAAATGTTTTATAGCGTAATTCACCCCCCCCCCCACCCTTAGGCATATTTTACACTTCATTTCTAGGTTACTTGAAAAATATGCCCCGTTTGAGTTTAATGATTAGTGCTTGCATGCTTTTAATTTACTTAAGGACCGACGTATCGCATGACCTATTATGGTCGCCCCCGACTGGAAGTTGCCCTTTGAACTAATGTGTGATGCTAGTGATTATGCCCTTTGAACTAATGTGCGCAAGGACAACCACTTTAGGCCGATCTACTACGTGAGTAAGACGTTAGACGCAGCCCAAGAGCAGTTAGTCGTCGTGTTTTCCTTTGATAATTCAGGTCATATCTTTTATCTAAAGTTATTGTTTACTGAGCACTCTGCCCTTAAGTATTTATTAGCGAAGCCAGATGCCATGCCTCGGCTGATCAGATGGATCTTACTCCTTTAAGAGTTCGATATAGAGATCCGAGACAAGAAAGACACAAAATTTGCCGGCGGATCACCTCTCTCGACTAGAGGAGTCCGAAATATACCACAAGGACGGTAAAGCGATACATGATAGATTCCCAGACAAGCACTTGTACTCGATAAAGGTGGTAAGAGACGATACTATGTGATTTGCAGATTTTGCTAACTATCTTGTTGCGAGGGTCCTACCAAAGAAGTACACGAGTCAGCAAAAGAACAAATTCTTTTCTGACCTGAGGTATTACTTTTGGGAAGATCCGTACCTTTTCAGCGATGTGCGGACCAGGTGATACGTCGATGTGTCTCCTTTGCGGACCAGGTGATATGTCGATGTATCTCCTTCCCTGAGACGACATGAATTCTGATGCATTGCCACGGCGGACTTACCGAAGGGCATTATGCAGCCAACCGAACCGCTCAGAAGGTGCTGAAAAGCGGGTTCTCCTGGCCTACGATCTTCGAAGACGCCCAAAGGTACGTTGATGCTTGTGATCAGTGTCAACGCCCAGGTATTCTCTCAAAACACGCGATGAAATGCCTCAGAACTTTATTTTAGTATGCGAGCGTATACGGTATAGATTTTATGGGTCTGTTTATGTGGCAACCCTAGCCATCGCTACCTATTCTAACGTTAACCTATGTGCCTAACGACATATTAAGTTAAAAAGACGTGCGGAAATACATATGAAATTTTTCCATTTATATGATGGGGAACGTTTCTTTACATGTCAAAAGAATATTCCTAATTCTAATTACATGGAAGTGTATACATGCACAGCAAAAGAATCCTATGCGTCCGGCTTCACAGGTCGTCATCCATGCACACACCACCCCCAAAAGACGCTTGGAAGCTTCAAAAGAATGCCTTGCCATCTTAAGCGATCACGTACCGAGCTCGCGTGCTCCTACAACACATGACGTAAGGGTGAGCGATAAGCTCAGTAAGTAAAAATTATGTGCACGTGATAAATCCCCGCAAAGGCAATCCATGCCCATGCATCTTAAGTCTCATACACTTTCGCTCAGGGCCCTCGGCAAACTTACTAGGCATACACCGTATAGAGCTCTAATCCAACCATAGGCATCAACTCGGAGCATGAGGGCATCAATCCAACCACGCTAACAAGGATATAAGGGCATCAACCCAATCATGAGGGCATCAACCCAACCATGATAATCGTCCGACGCATGAACATCGTTCGTATAACTTGGCAACGCATCAACATCGCCGACGGCGCATCAACGCCATCACGGTGCCCTAGAAGCCGCCCCTAACTTTACTGTAGACTGACTCCAATTGCCCACCTCGGCAATTATAATTCGCTTTAGGCGACATAATTTTACACACTCGACTCACAAAATCCTCCGAGTGCTCCGTGCTTGCTCGTGAAATGCATAGTGCATCAATGCCATAATAATTACCATAATCGTAAAACACGTCTAATTCACTAATCATGTAGGCACTGAGTCACATAGTCACATAGGTTAGGCACATGCAACAAGTTACGTATAGTAGTTGAATTTCCACTTACCTGTCATCCGCGTAGATTACTAGCTACTGATCCGGAGAGTTCCCTAATTTTCGACCGTAAGCACAAAATATAAATCTCAGTATGCTATTTAATTTCCTTGACCTTCGAAGTGCTTCAAGTGCCAAAGTGTTGGAAATATTCTAACATTGCATTTGAAAAGATAATCATTGGGAGAGAGTTCGTTAGTTTAATTCGTGAAAGTTCATGACTCGTGACCCATACTTAATTCGTGAACTAACTTAACTTCTTCGTTACAATTTTCTATGTCTACCCAATTCGTGACATTAAGACCACACGCACACACAATTCGCAAACTAGGGTTCGCGAACTACTTATGACTCAAGGTCTAACCCTACTTCGCCAATGTTACCCTAATTCGCAAAGTGTGGCTTTACCCCCATCCCTTGGTTCGCGAACTAGTCCTACAAGCCCATAATTCGCTAACTTCACACTCATAGTTCACGAAGTACTTTAAATTCGTGAAGTTTGGATGACTTGTGAAAATTTCTACTTCTTATAATTCGTGAAGTCTCCTTTCTAAAAGACCTAATTCGTGAAATACCTAGCCTATTCTTACTTCGCGAAGTCTATCTTACTTTAAATCTAACTCACAATGTTCTTCACGTTATTATAATTCGTGAAAGATCCTATGTACACTTCGCGAAGTTCTCATCATCTCACACTCACTTCACTAAGCTATATAGTTCGCCAACTTTTCCCACTTCGCGAAGTCCCATTTCACCTATTCAATTCGCGACTTCTTTTGGACTTCGTGAAGTACATTTTGCGTATTAAGGATTCGCCAAGTTCATGCTTCGCGAATCCTCATTCAATTCGCTAAGTTCAATGGATTCGCCAAGCTTGCCCAACCCGCGAAGTTTTTGTTAGTTCGCGAACTATACCTTTGCGAACCCTAATGATTGGGGTTTTCTACTTCGCAGTTTGTTTAATTCGCAAATCCTCAATTCGCAAAGCATACTCTACTTCGCGAACTGCTTAGTCCTAACAGAATTCGCGACCCTTTCATAGCATTTAAATTCGTGTAAATGGGTTTGTGAACTTCTCATGGTTCGCGAAGTACTTTGAATGGCTCGTGATTCGCGACTTACCCAACCCGTGAAACCCTTACTTCGCGACTCCTTGTAACTTGTGAGCCACCTGAATTTTGCGAACCCTCATGGTGTGCAATTCGCCAACCTTCACTAACCCGCGACTTGTCCTCTTCGCGAACTACCCGACTTCACCTACCCTCTAAGTCTAAATTTTAGTTCGCGACAATTATGGAGTTCGCGAATCTCATCTTTTCTAGGGTTCGCGATTTAAAGTTTGTGAAGCCTCACACCTATCCAAACATCTTTTGACCCGCGAACTACCACATCTTAATATCAAAACACGCCTTTTTCTTAAGAGCATGTTGAAGATCATATGAACTTCCAAAAACCCTAAAAACCGAATGAACTAAAGAGTACGATTTTGGGTAGGTTTTCATGTGTTAAGACAATAAACATGCTAGATTCGAACTGATAACCTAAATTACAAGCTAATAAACGTAATTCACATAATAGATTTTCATACCTTCTCAAAGCTATGGCTCGATTTCTCCCCTCTCTCTCTAATTGGCGTTTTCTAGTGTGAGAATTGTTCTTAGATATTTTTAAGAAAGCAAGGGTATGGTTGATGAGACATGTAGTAACATGAGTTTCCTTAATTTATGGAACTTTGTTACTAAAGTTTATCCTTAATGGTTTGGGCTTACGTTTGCATTCCATTCTAGACCAACTTTAACCATTAGCCGAATTCTTATTCTTACTAGTATTATTGCCTCAATCTCTCTTATCTTATATTTTCGAAAATCCATAAGTAAGTTAGATATCACCAAGGCACATAATTTCATAGAATTCACTTAGGCACATAATGATCGCACAAAATTTATAGAATCACATAAGCACAAAACGCATATGCTAAATTCATGCAGTCACATAAGCATACAATGTGCGCGCAAATTTATTGGCCAACTAGCTTACGGGGGCTCGGGTTCTAAAGTTTCCTAGCTCGTATAATAATAAGTATATTCTGGTTGTTGTAGACTATGTGTCCAAGTGGACCGAGGCGCAAGCTTTGCCCACGAACGATGCTAGAGTTGTCGTTAGATTTTTACGAGCATTATTTTCACGATTTGGAGCACCTAGATGCATCATTAGTGATAGAGGCACTCATTTATGTAACACCCAGTTTGCACGTACATTAGAGCGTTACGGGGTTAGACATAGCTTATCCATCCCTTACCACCCCCAAGCTAGCGGTCAGGTCGAAGTAGTAAACCGTGAGTTGAAACGCATCTTAGCAAGACCATAGAAGGGAACCGTAGGGAGTGGGCGAACAAGTTGAACGATGCACTTTGGGCGTATAGGACTGCATATAAGACACCCATAGGCACTACACCGTATAGATTAGTTTATGGGATGTCGTGCCACCTTCCCATAGAAATCGAGCATAAGGATTATTGGGCGATCAAGTCCTTGAATTTGATTTGAGAGAAGCCAGCGGAAAGCGGCAACTCCAAATTAATGAGCTCGACAAGTGGCGTTTATCGGCTTACGATAACGCTCGCATGTATAAAGAGCGCTCAAAAGGCTACTATGATAAGAATATTAGGCAAAGGGAAGAGTTTCAGGAAGGGGACCAAGTCCTCATCTTTAACTCTCGACTTAGGCTTTTTCCCGGCAAACTTAGATCACGTTGGTCGGGACCGTCCGCTGTTGTTGAAGCACTATCATGGAGATGAGGGAGACGTGAGCGAAAAAGAGGTGCTATACCTGGACTTCCAGCCATCCTAAGCGAACGAAGGGACGTCCGGCTAAAGACGTTAAAGGAAGCGCTCCTTGGGAGGCAACCAAGGTATTTTTGTTTATGTTTCAGGCATTAGAGTGCTTTGCAAAAAAAAAATTCGGTTCATGGCCAGTGACATACAACAGACGTGACATCGCGGAGAACCTCGCAGTGCTTTGTCATGGCCTGAAGATTAATCTTCACGGCCGTGACTCCATAAGCAGCACTTGCGGCATATTGTCATGGCCAAAATCTTAAGCTTCACGGCCGTGACACTTACGGGCAATATAAAAAATTGAATTTGTCACGGCCTGCGACTCTGGTGTCATGGCCATGAGGTACTCGGGTGTGCCGTTCGACGGCCTGGTGAACACATGTTCACGGCCGTGACTGATGCGAAAAATCAAATAAAATCACATCAAACTCGAATTCGCTAACATACAACCCCAAATCTCGAACGAACGCCCACACTCAAACCTAGCACCACCCGTGCATTCACTCCGACCACCACATACCACCACTGCGCCCGCCACCCATCTCCGGGAGACCTCACTAAACCACCACAGTTTAAATCTAACCTCGATTAAGCTCACAATGTACGATTCCCTTCTCAACCCTAATAGTAAATTTGGGGATTTCATCGGATTTGCTAATTTGGGTATGGCTATGCCTTTTCTAAGTTAGATACGTGTTATAATTATGATGGGTTTGCTTACTTTGTTAAATTCAACCATGAATTTTGATGTTAGAGGATGAACCCTAATTTTTGAATTTTGGGGATTTTTGGAAATTGTTGGCGAAATTTGCTGCTTCAAAGGGTTTATTTAGCTCTGATTCACCACATAGACCAGCATGTGGCCTAGTATTTGTCGCTCAGTGGATGGCTCGACTTCTTTCACATTAAGAGCCGGCGTACAAGGAGCTGACGCTGGAGTTCCTGTCCACCTTCTCCTTAGAGGAATACGAGCACAATGGCGTCAAATTCCGGGCATTCAATGTAGAGCGAATGGTGGAAGTCGACGACATTTTTCGGGCGCTTGGAGTACCGATACCACATTTCGAGCGCGAAGGGCCATCCCGGATAAGCACTACGAGGACTACTTTCAACGACCGGGGGACGGACTTGCCTGTTGGGCTGACATTGCACAACCTGGCGAGCCCGAATTTAGCGTGAAGACCTCGAAGGCGTCTTCGCTCAGGAGACCGGTTGGAACAATTCGGGATAGCGATCTTTTATCTCATCCTCACGTTCCCACGTAGCCTCCTCTGTTGACTGATTCCGCCACAACACTTTTACTAACGGAATGTCCTTATTTCTAAGCCGTTTCGTCTCATACATCAAAACCTCCACTGGCACTTCCTCGTAATTCAAATCTGGTTTTAGTTGCTCGTGTAGAAGCTCATTCCTCAGTACATCATTTGGATCAGCGATATACTTACGTAAGGTTGAGATGTGGAAGACATCGTGAACTTGCGATTACGACGCTGGCAGTTCCAACTGCTACCTCTGAGACTATTTTAACTATTTCAAACGTGCCAATGTATCGTGGGCTTAACTTCCCCTTCTTCCCGAATCGTCTTACACCTTTCATCGGCGATACTTTTACAAACACCCAATCATCTATCGCGGATTCCAACGGTCTGCGCCTCTAATCTGCATAGCTCTTCTGCCTGCTTTGGGCCGTTCGCATTCTTTCTCGTATCGTCGCCATTACTTTCGTCATCTCTCGCACCAAATCTGGGCCTAGTGTTGCCCGTTCGCCGATCTCGTCCTAATGTACTGGAGATCTACACTTTCGCCCGTATAGCGCTTCGTATTGAGCCATTCCAATTGTATCTTGATGGCTATGGTTGTATGAGAATTCGACAAGTGGAAGGTATCTACTCCAATTGCCTTTGAAATCTATCACACATGCTCGTAACATATCCTCTAATATTTGGATGGTCCGTTCTGATTGACCGTCGGTTGGGGATGATAGGCCGTACTAAAGGATAATTTCGTCCCCGTCGCCTTTTGCAAGCTCGTCCAGAATTTCGACAGAAAACTTGAGTCTCGATCCGAGACTATTGACGTTGGGATTCAGTGGAATCGCACTATCTCCTGAATATAGAGTTCCGCGTACCGCTCCAAGGAAAATGTCGTACTTACTAGCAAGAAGTGAGCAGACTTGGTTAGTCGGTCGACGATTACCCAAATCCCGTTGTGCCCTTTCACATTCTTCGGCAGACCGACGACGAAGTCCATCGTTATATTATCCCACCTCCATTCCGGGATGTAAGGTCCCTGCCGGTTGCTGATGTTCCGCTTTGATTTGCTGACAGGTCAAGCACTGGCTCACAAACACTGCTATATACTTCATTATTCTTGCAACCAGTAGTTTAGCCGTAAGTCTCTGTACATTTTCGTAGCTCCTGGGTGCACTGAATACATCGTGGCGTGCGCTTCCGTCATTATGATCCTGTTAGGTCCTCAATTATCAACTCCTAGATCCTAGACTTGAAATCCTAAGGAAATGATTAGAATTATATAAAATGAGATTTCGATCGGAAACCTTCTTTGAAGAACTTGAGAGAGAATTCGTGTAGTGAGAGAATGAATTTTGACTTTCTCTCTCTAGAATTAGATTTGCAAGCCTTTCGGATCAATTGGCTAAATTCTCTATTAAGCTCAATGTGTACAAAATGTATTTATACCAAACATAGTTGGTATAAATAACAAATAAGTCCTCAGCTAAGGACAAATACAAATAAATCCCCTAATTACGAAGACAGCTAATGAAATCAAAGCACAATTACAAATGTTATTCTACATTCTCCCCCTTTGTTCTTTATTGCCCTTCCGTGCTATCTGTCCTCGTCGGGCATAGTATGACCTGCGCAAGCCCAGCGCATGCTCGAAGTTCCTTATGCTGTTCCTCAGCTCCAATCACTCCTCGATGACTTCAAGTAGTTCCATCAGGAGGGTTTGCTCTCTCACAAACCTGTGAAGCTTCAACATGGTCTCTCTGTCGATCTCTTCCAATCTCTTCTCTAAATTCTGCCTGATGAACTTGAGAGTCCCATCATAATACTTATGAACTTCAGTCTTCAGCATCAACCTATTCTTCTTTGCAATCTGATTGTGGTAGGTGATCCCTAAGACTGAGCTGATGTGCACGTGTTGGGAAGACCTTCGATCTCAGGTCCTTCATTGAGCGGAGCGGTCATGTTGACCTTCGTCATATTGCTCTCCAGAGCCATCTGAAGGTCGTGTGCGTCATGGTACTTGACCTGGCGCATCATGAACCGGTAGAGTCCCTCGAGTCCTTCCTTCTTTATGAAGCCTTGCGGACCCTTTTACTTCTCTACATATAGCTTTTAGAGATTGTACTCCTCTTCGGCGGGAGAGGTAAGGCAGGTCGCTCTCACTTAGCTACTCTCCAGTTCTGTCTATTCGCTCTATAACATGGAAGGGAGATGGAAGACCTCCTTTTGTACAGTAGACGCTTAGCAGCTGAAAGATTGGGGATACGTCCCTGAAATGACTCTTCAGTTGTTTTTTTGGAATCCCCAGCCTCACATCTAGTCCAAAATTGGTTAGCATCCAAAGATACGTCATCCTTTTCCGCTGATCCTAGTGAGAGATGCCTCTGAGCTCGAATTAGTTCAACTTCTTAATTTTGTTCGGTGACTTCAATATTCTCTGACGAACTTCTTCCAGGAATGGGATTTCAATCCTTATGTTTTCCCATGGCGTGTCGATTCGAACGGTCCCTAGCATTTGTCTTGTAGGGGAATCCGCTCGTAGTGCAATCAATTCTGGAAGCCTTGAGGGAATTTTTTCATGGTCTTCTCTCCTTCCTGAAGTTCTTCGTCTCCTATCAGAACTAGGTCCATCGAAGCTTGTTGTAGGAAATGTCGAACGTCCTTGAGTCTCTATGTAGCACCTGGGTCCTCGTAAGCTAATAAGGCCAATAAAATTTGCATTCACGATTTATGCGACTAAACAAATCTGCGTGCACGTTCTACGCTTATGTGACTAGTTGCATTTTATGCCTATGTGATTTTATGAATTACGTGCTTATATGATTTATGAACTTTGCGCAATGATTATGTGCCTGAAGTGTAAAATATGCCTAAGAGGGGGGGGGGGGGTGAATTAGGCTATAAAAAAAATTTGGCTTGTTCTTCTTTGAAAAATACTTTTCTTTAACAAGATATTTGCAGAGTATGTTATTTCCCAGAAATCAGTACGAGTATCAAAGTTATCTCCCTAACCCTGTTTCAGAATATCACGTTAGTTTCAGAAATGGTTTTTATGATATGGCCTAGATATTATCGTGCGTTCCGGGTTTGTCTCACAGAAAAGTAAATAGCAGAAAGTAGAGTGAGACGAGATTTTTATACAGGTTATATCCCCAACTGGAGTTTAATCTTGTCCTCGGGTCCTTGGGGTGTGATCTCCCCTGGAGTTCCAATCAATCACTAAGTGTTACCGGTTACACTATGATTGACCCGTACACAACCGAAGCACTATGTACACTAGACCTCCTTCTAGGCTGACGCACGCCAAGTTTCGATCCACGTCGTTTACCCAGGAAACCTATTCCCCGACTGGATGCAGCTTGCTACCGAAGGGCCACCGAATCCACAAAATTCGTCCCTCCACGTGCGTAAGACTCCACTCGTGCTCCTTTGTGCGCTCACACATCCGAAGACTAAGGTTTGTAGGATTTGGAGTTTCTAAGGATCGCTCAAAGGTACAGATTTGCAAATGAAAGCTCAATCACAAATTACGAATGAATCGCAAATTAACGCTCAATCACTCTAAGGAATTCGACAGCTTGTGTGTTCGTTGTGTACCCTTCAACCGTGAAGTGTTTCCTTCTATATAGACCCAATAATCGCTTCTACACTTCACAAGGAAAGTTAAGCATAGAATATTCAAGATAATGCTCAATAATCACGTGCATTAACTCAAACAATCATGCCAAGAATAAACCAATTAAGCTCAACGGTCATGCATGATCACTTACCATAAATATCACAGATTAACATTTATTCCACAGTAATCTCATCCATTCGTGAGCATATTCCATATATATTCCACTCAGCATATTTTCAACTGTAAGCTCAATCAACTGATTTCTTTCCCAAAATATGATAGCCAATTCGCACAGAGAAAGATTTGATCTACTGAGTATAATGCAAAGCATACTTTCCATGTATAGTGATCTCATCCGATTTCAGCTCATTCCATAAATAGACTCAAACAGCATATTACCACATATAAGCCCAATCAATTGATCACTTTCCATAATATGAATCCTAAGTCGCACAAGGAAAGCAGGATCATGATTCACTGATTTAAGAGTCACTCAATATCGCACTCAACGGATATATATCATTGATATTCTTTCCTCAAAATAAATCAATCGCATAGTCATTTATATCCGGTTGATCATATCGATATTCTTGCCTAAAATAACTCAATCACGTGTACAGCTCACATATCACTTAGCAGAATATATTTTCCATAAATAGCACACAGTGAGATTCCATTCATGCAAAAACGTTCATAACCAGGTGATCACATAGATATTCCAGTTAAGCATAAGATCAAACAAATTCGATTTTCTTATCAGGTCAATCACATTCAAGCGGTTAATCGAACATTTTCACATACTTAAACATCACACAACATGCATATCGAGTTTTCGAATTTGTACCCCCCATTTTACATAATTACTTGGAATAATCAAAACTCTCATAGTCATTTGGATCAAAAAGGTCTACAATCTCCCCCTTTTTGATGATGACAAGTAATTAGTGCCTATCTTAAGCATATGAGTACACTCGATATGAAGCCATTTACGCACGTAGCATGTTTAAGTATCACGGCATGCGACATATGATTAGAGCAAATAATTTTATCAGATTTCGAAGCATGCTCCCCCTCTAATTGCTAGTATTCCCATGTAAAGCACAACAGCAAAAACATATAGCAATTACCAGGTCATATCATACGAAATGTCACAAGTCACCATGGAATGTCTCAAATTTTCAGATCATATCATATGGAATGTCACAAGTTACCATGGAATGTCGCAAATTATCACACCATATCAGTTTGCTCCCCCTGCCTATGTGCAGAATTCCTTAATCCTTAACAAGTCACAAACTCAAGCACAAAGAGGATTAAGACATGAGCATTTAAAAGCAAGCAAGCCGATTATATTATATCATTCCAAAATAACAAAATAAGTCATTAATTGCCTAGACTTCTCCTCCTTCATCATTAAAAAGGAGGGACTAACACCGCCAGCGTACCTAAACCTGCAACCAACCAACCAACCTCGACCTCAAACCCAAAAACTAGAAAAGGCAAACTAGAGCTAATCCTATCAGAGCTAGGGAATTTCTATGGAACCAAGATCTAAAGGCCGGAATCGCTATCCGATGAGGCAGATGAGGATTCAGTGATATTAAGAGCCGCGGAGATCTCCTTCATATACTTGTTAACCCTTTTGAAGTTCCGTGAGATCTTTTTGAACTTTTTGCGGTTCTTATTCTTCAGGCCCTTGATATTCTTTTTCAGATCTGCGATCGTTCCTTGCTCGTCGTCGCTATCGTCATCCCGTTTCTTCTTGATCGGAGTCTTTGAAGGGGTCTGCATATCCTTTGTTTTGAGCCAGCCTTGGCGCGCATCATAGCGTATACCAACACGCTTCAGTGTGACCAGATCCACAGCATGCTTAGAGCTGTCTTCCCAAGCCTTGGGCAGAGAGATTCCCTTGGTCTCAAATAGATGTGTCAGTACCATACCATAGGGACGTTCCTTATCTGAGCTCTGACTGGCATAGATCATGTACTTAAGGACGAAATATCCTAAGTTGATTGGCCTATTTTGGGACACCATGTAGAGAGTCAGCATGCTCATGTTGATCATTGTGGTGGAATGGCCTCCACTGCCAACACGGGCGCTCCATCGCGTAAAATGCAGGACTTTGTAGAGAAAGAACAGATCTATGGGAAGTTGGTTCAAGGCTTCTCCTTCAGAGAACTTTGGCTTATGGGGGAATTCCAGAGAGCTATCGCACAGTCTCGCATGGATACCTCAGAGGCACACCAGTGGACAAAGTCAAAGTAGCGGAGCCCTTCGTTCTCAACCCCCAGCATCTCATTCACTTTAGCGCTATTCCATTCAAGAGTCTTTCCAAGCACATAATTTCACTGTGATCTCAGTTCCGTCTTCAACGAAAGTGAGATTGGCATAGAAGAGTTTCACCGCCTCCACGTACAAGGACTTGTTAATCCTCAGGAAATTTTCCCAGCCATATTCCGTCAGCCACGTCACGACTTGGCTGTCCGCCAACTCATCAAACTTCATGCACCTACCTTGTGCACGCGTCGCTTCTGAAGCTTTCCATGAAGCTCCTTGGCATTCTCAGTAAGGAATTTGATCTGGTCGGTGATTTCTTCTGGATTATCAGGGTTGAACAGTGCGGTCGTTTCAGCATCATGGCGGGTGTCTCATGGAGATAACTCAATTTGGGCAGAGACAGATTTTTCTGGAGAGGCAGGTTTCTCGTGCGAGGCAGATTTCTCCGAAGATGCAGGCTGATTATCAGAAGAAGCAGGAGAAGGAGTAGGGGATGGAATAGGAATTTTATCGATCTTAGCCTTTTTTTTCTTAGGTTTCGTAGGAGATTTTGTGGATTTTGGACTGCTTTTTGACTTGGAACGGGTGGCTTTTGGAGAGAGTGGAGTTTCGACTAGGGTAGCCTCTCGCTTTTTGTCGGACTTAGATCCGGCGCCTTTTTGGTTTTCACCATGGTTGATATCGAAGAGTTGAAGGAGGAAAGTATGAAGTGGAGAGCTTAGGGTTTGAATGGAATGGAGAAACAAAAAAGGGACGGTTTATAAAAGGCCGAGTCCTTTTGGATAAGGATGGAAAGAAGTTAAAGAGAGATGTGATCTTGACAAGAAGTGTGTCAGATAAGGAAGGAATTTCAAAAATTGAATTTGAAAAAGGAATACTTAGTGGTGAAGGAAGCTGCCCGTTATGTGGAATTAACTAAAGATAAAAGGATATCTCGCGGGAACTAAGGAAGGAAATAAGTAAAGATCAGAGCTCAAGGGAAATATTGGCTGAAAATAGATTTTGACATAAATGTCGAAGAAAAGTCTAAAATAATCTCTTCAGAAATGGAAAGGATTTGAAAAGATAATGAAGATATTCTTAATAGAATCAAGGAATAAAATCGCTGAGATCCTAAAGGATAAGATCAAGGGAATAATAAAGGCGAACATATCTAGTCACCTTTCCTATTTGAGCTCAATAATTCCTAATCGGTCACGGATATCACAGAATCTAATCTCAACAAGGGGTTTCGTGAAGATATCAGCCAACTGATCATTAGTTCCTACGAATTTCACGCTGATATTCCCTTTCTGAACATGATCTCGAATAAAATGATGTTTCACCTCTATATGCTTAGTTCGAGAGTGGTGTACGGGATTCTTAGTGATACTAATGGCACTAGTACTATCACAAAAAATGGGAATTTGATCGTACTTTAAACCGTAATCACTCATGGTCTGTTTCATCCAAAGGATTTGCTGAGAACAACTTCCTAAGGCCATATATTCGGCTTCGGTTGTGGATTGGGCCACGACATTTTGTTTCCGACTGGACCAAGTTACAAGGGAATTCCCTAGTATTTGACAAGTACCACTAGTGCTTTTTCTATCTTCCCTAGAACCGGCGTAATCCGCATCCGAGTATCCCATTAATGGGAATTCCTTGGAATTTGGATACCACATACCATGATTGATTGTTCCCTTCAAATATTTAAGTATCCGCTTGACTGCTATCAAGTGAGATTCCCTAGGACTCGATTGATATCTAGAACATAGACCAGTAGCAAACATAATATCGGGTCTGCTTGCCGTAAGGTAAAGCAAACTTCCGATCATACCTCTATACTTAGTTTGGTCAAAAGGCGTACCTTGTTCATCACTGTCAATTTTAGCGGTCTGGTGCATAGGAGTGGGAAGTACCTTGGAATCAGCCATTCCGAATTTTTCAAGTAGTTCCTTCGTGTACTTCGTTTGAGATATGAATGTTCCCGTATCCAATTGCTTGATTTGCAATCCAAGGAAGTACGTGAGTTGTCCAATTAGGCTCATCTCAAATTCCTGTTGCATAGACTTAGAAATATTCTCGCAAAGAGTGATGTTAGTGCTACCAAATATGATATCATCAACGTATATCTGCACAAGTAGTATGTGATTCCCTTCGCACTTTATAAGCAGAGTGTTATCTATTGTTCCGTTGTAAAGCCCATGTCTAGCAAAAACCTACTCAGTCTTTCATACCATGCCCTAGGGGCTTGTTTTAAACCATATAAAGCTTTGTTTAATTTAAAGACGTGATTTGAAAATTCTTATTTTTCAAAACCGGGAGGTTGTTCGACAAAGACATCCTCATTTATAAAACCATTTAAAGATGCACTTTTCACGTCCATTTGAAAAAGCTTGAATCTTTTAAAGGATGCATATGCAAGTAAAATGCGTATCGACTCGAGCCTAGCTACGGGTGCAAAGGTTTCTTGAAAATCTATACCTTCTTCTTGGGAATAACCTTTGGCAACTAACCTGGCCTTATTTCGTGTCACGTTACCGTTCTCGTCCAGTTTGTTGCGAAACACCCACTTCGTGCCTATTATGGACTTGTCGTTAGGTCTTTCCACAAGAGTCCACACTTGGCTCTTTTCAAATTGTGCCAGCTCTTCTTCCATGGCAATCACCCACGATTCATCGTCAAGCGCTTCATTCACTGTCTTAGGTTCCATGGTTGACAACAGCACGTCATGTGATTCCTCAGCAATATCGTTTCGTGCAGTTGCTCTCGTTTTGATCCCTGAAGTGATATTCCCTATGACTTGTTCAGTGGGATGTGGGATGGCTGGAAGCATGTTTGAATTTTCTGCGCTGTTGTTCGTCTGAAGCTTCAGGTTCCTCTGACTCAGTATCTAGTTCCAATGGAATTGCGTTCACTCCTTTGTCAGTAACCTGTATACCTGTAGGAGACACAACTATACCTTCCTCAGTAGCATCTGCGTCAGGAAATTCATCAAACGTAACATGCACAGATTCTGGAACAGTCTTCTTCCTATTATTAAACACTCGAAAAGCTTTGGAATGAAGGCTGTAACCTAGGAATATACCTTCATCTACCTTGGAATCGAATTTTCCTCTTTTATCCCTATCATTCAAAATGAAATATTTGCAGCCAAATACATGGAAATATCCTATGTTAGGGGTTTTATCATTCCAAAGTTCATAGGGAGTTCTCTTAATAATCGGTCTAAGGAAAATCCTATTCGAGACATAACATGCCGTACTAACAGCTTCGGCCCAAAAATGTTTTGGAGTATTATATTCGCTCAACATAGTCCTCGCCATTTCTTGTAATACTCTATTCTTCCTACCACTCCGTTCTGTTGAGGCGTAATAGGGGCTGAAAAATTTGACTATAACCATTTTCGTCATAAAAAGATGCAAAGGATTTACTATCAAATTCTAGACCGTTATCACTCATAATCTTACGGACCTTCAACTTTTTCTCATTTTCTAGCTTCTTAATCAGTGGCGCAAGATTATCTAAAACCTCACTTTTGTGTGCAAGAAATAAGACCCATGTGTACCTAGTATAGTCGTCTACAATAACAAAGGCATATCGTTTACCTTCAATGACATAACCTGTACCGGACCAAAAAGGTCAAGATGCAGCAGTTCCAGTGGTTTGGACGTAGAGATCACATTCTTCAGTTTAAAGGACGTCTTGGTCTGTTTCCCCATTTGGCACGCTTTACAGATTCTGTCCTTGGTGGTTTTCATATCTGGAATACCTCTCACTAATTCATTGCATGATATGTGAGACATCAGTTCCATGTTAGCATGTCCCAGACATCTATGCCATAACCATGTGATATCCTGCGTAACTGCTAGACACTTGACATTTTGGTTAGCAATATCATCAAGAGTGATGCAGTAAATGTTACCATGTCTAGCCGCACTAAACACAATCTCATCACCCTTTTTGACAAGGCACTTGTCTTTGGCGAAAGCTATGGTATGTCCATCATCACATAGTTGGCTAATGCTAATTAAATTATGTTCTAAGTTCCTAACAAACCGTACATTATCTATAGTGATATTTAAATTGTTACCAACAGTACCGACTCCCACGATTTTGGCTTTTGCGTCGTTAGCGTACGAAACGTATCCTCCAACAACTGCCTTTAACGACACAAAATTACCTATATCACCTGTCATGTGGCGGGAGCACCCGCTGTCGAGATACCACCTGCTTTTCTTACTGGAATTCTTCCTTCGTACCTGTAGAAAGAAGTACTCTTCTGAGGTACCCAATTTCTGTTGGGTCCTAACATGTTAGCGGGGAAATAACTTCTGTTAACATATGAGATATCATTCTGCATAGATGGTGATCTCCTGCTAGAATCAGATACAACAGCGGTATTTACAGGTGACTCCTTAGGTCTCCAAACATACTTAGTTTTATCAACTTTCTTTAAAGGACAGTTGTATGCATAATGACCATTTCTACCACAACAGAAATATTTAAGCTTAGGCACAGAATGTTTAGCATGCTTTCCTTCAGTGGAATAACCTATCCCTGACCTACCAATGTTCCTATGAGTACTTAACAGCATATATAGGTTCTGCTTACCCTCAAGGAGTCTATCAACTTTCTGTTTTTCTCTATCTAAGGAATTTCTGAGTTCTACGATATCTCTCGATAAGTCACTGTCTTTCTTTCTGCTTTTTGAAGTAACCTACACAAATCTTACTTACTTTCCTCTATATCAGAAACAGATGAGTCACTTTCATAACCATATAAACTGTTAGGATAAACTTTTTAGGATATGAATTTTCTCATCAGCCATGTAAGCGTTATCCTCGTCCTCACTTTGTTCCATTTCAGAGTCGTTAGATTCTGTCACCATGGCCTTCTGCTCCTTGGTTTCTCATCGTTATTTGTTGGGCATTCATGTGCATAGTGGCCTGGTTTGTTGCACCGAAAGCATTTCTGAAATTTCTTCCCTGACGTGGAGATTCCCTTGTTTTTGTTCTGGAATTTGCTGGAGTTCCATTTGAATCACCTTTTCTGTTCGAATCTTTCAAATCTCTTTGTAAGCATGGCTAGGTCGTTCATCAGGCCTTCTCGTTCATCGTCAGAATCAGATTCTTCTTGGTTGGATTTGAATGCGATAGACTTCTGATTTTTGGTTTGCGACTTCTCATTCGTTCCTTTGCCGATGAGCAGGAACTGACCCGAATGTATTCTTCCCGTGTGAGTGCGCATGCGAGCATGTTTTTTGCCTTTGCGTTTTGCGTGATTCCCTTTTTGTCATCAGCAGTGTAATCTTTAGCATCCTTTGGGGTTCCATCGGATTTCACAGCCGTATATGGTCCGTTGATGATTGTCTCCCAAAGATCGTAGTCGACAGCGATGAGAAATTCGATCATGCGATTCTTCCACACTGCGTAGTTCGTTCCATCGAAGAGAGGTGGCCTAGAGTGGGATTGACCCTCTGCAAAAACATCACTCGAAAAAACCATTAGATCTTAACTCAGGCGTGTTAGGCCTTTCGTTGAGTAACCCGCTCTGATACCAAATGAAGTGTAAAATATGCCTAAGAGGGGGGGTGAATTAGGCTATAAAAAAAATTTGGCTTGTTCTTCTTTGAAAAATACTTTTCTTTAAGAAGATATTTGCAGAGTATGTTATTTCCCATAAATCAGTACGAGTATCAAAGTTATCTCCCTAACCCTGTTTCAGAATATCACGTTAGTTTCAGAAATGGTTATTATGATATCACCTAGATATTATCGTGCGTTCCGGGTTTGTCTCACAGAAAAGTAAAGAGCAGAAAGTAGAGTGAGACGAGATTTTTATACAGGTTATATCCCCAACTGGGGTTTAATCCTGTCCTTGGGGTGTGATCTCCCCTAGAGTTCCAATCAATCACTAAGTGTTACCGGTTACACTATGATTGACCCGTACACAACCGAAACACTATGGACACTAGACCTCGTTCTAGGCTGACGCACGCCAAGTTTCGATCCACGTCGTTTACCCAGAAAACATATTCCCCGACTGGATGCAGCTTGCTACCGAGGCCACCGAATCCACAAAATTCGTCCCTCCACGTGCGTAAGACTCCACTCGTGCTCCTTTGTGCGCTCACACGTCCGAAGACTAAGGTTTGTAGGATTTGGAGTTTCTAAGGATCGCTCAAAGGTACAGATTCGCAAATGAAAGCTCAATCACAAACTACGAATGAATCGCAAATTAACGCTCAATCACTCTAAGGAATTCGACAGCTTGTGTGTTCGTTGTGTACCCTTCAATCGTGAAGTGTTTCCTTCTATATAGACCCAATAATCGCTTCTATACTTCACAAGGAAAGTTAAGCACAGAATATGCAAGATAAAGCTCAATAATCACGTGCATTAACTCAAACAATCATGCCAAGAATAAACCAATTAAGCTCAACGGTCATGCATGATCACTTACCATAAATACCACAGATTAACATTTATTCCACAGTAATCTCATCCATTCGTCAGCATATTCCATATATATTCCACTCAGCATATTTTCAACGG
>JAPQWV010005279.1:0-20936 GCA_027422505.1 Craterostigma plantagineum | reverse complement strand
AATTTCTATGATCAATAAAATCGCTCTATAGGAATGGCGACACCAAATAGCGACTCTTTTAATATTCACCGCTTACATATCTACACCACTTAAAAGAGTTTCGCGGAAAAATTGCGAATTAGAAGCAATCTTACGAGCAAAATCCTCGAGATACTGAGAAGAATCGAAACCAGAAATCATAATCTCTGTTGAAATGGTGAGCCCGCGCGCCGATGGAGGTGGCGAAGACGGTGTTGGAGGTTGCTGACGTGGCGTGGACCGCCTTAGAGATGTGTCAGCACCATCACCCGCACGAGCAGGAAGCCACGTCGTTGAAACCTGCGATCGATAAGGGTGGGAATGAAATTGAGTTATTAAGGAGCGAAAATCGGAGGCTTCGTGATTTGCTGGAGAAGAATTTGAACCTCGTCGAGCAGATTTCGAGTTCGCCTAATTTAGTGGAGAATTGCCCTTCTGATGTACGCAGTTTTGTTTATTTGATTCTTTTTTTATTTTGTCGCGTTTAAAACTTGTTTGAGGATTTGTATGAATGATGCTTCATATGTTTGTGCTTGTTGCAGCTTCATGAGAGGCTTTTGAAGGCCGCGAATTGTGATAGCTTCACAAATGAGCTGGATTATTATGGTGGAGAATTTGTTTCTAAATTTCCCTTTGACGATCCTTCAGGTTTTCATATGTTGCTATCTTTTTATGGGAATTTGTTACTGGGCTAACTCAAATTTGTAGATTAAGTCTTCCTGTGGTTAATTTTCCTATTTTCAATGTTGTGTTTGAGTAAAAATGGAAGGTTAGTTAACGATTAGTTAGCATCCAATTGTTACTGCTTTCTGATTTTCACGGTGTTTTTCTCCCGTTCCTAACTGATCCAATGACTAGATGCTGATCTGGAAAAGGCGGAAGTCTTGATTAGTGTTGACCATGAGGAGCCAAGTTGGTGGGTGTGGGTATCTGATGACATGGTCGCCAGAAATGCCGAAGAGAAGAGTGGAATTGATAGTGAAAGTTATGTTGTTGTTACAGAGGATCATGTGGTGGAAGGTGTGGCAAACTTTATGGCCAAGTGCATTTTGGCTCATCCTAAAGCTAAGGTATGCATGGCCACTGTTTACTTTTGGGTGTTTTAATTGGTATGCAGTCGCTCACGTTGTAACATTACTCATTAATTATCTTTAAATTTACAGAATATGACCTCTAAGGAGCTGCAGAGAGGTATAATTTTGCTGATACATCCCTGATCTCTTTCCTTTTCTGGATTAAAAGTTACATAGAAAAGTGGCTGTTTGAATAGTGCTGGCATGTACTGCAAACTGACTTATTTAGTCATAGGGTTTTATTTTTGGATTATTTACTATTTCCAGTTGTTTTTGCCTTTAAGTGATGGCATTTTCTTCTTATACATTGTAGCCTTGATGAAAGCTCTTGGGGGAGTAAATAAAGTAGAGCAAATGCTTAACATTTGGCATGCTGGAAAACTCTTCTATACCCTCGGAACATGGGGTCTTGTGCTGGCCAGGTGAGTTCTGAGTATTTGGAGCATCAAATCATGCATATCTAACTTGTGCCTGTGATATTTTCTGACTGCTACATGGATGCGGTAAATTAGAATTATATTAGCAATAGGTCAAAAACTGAGATTTCTTTAAGATGGATGACCACTACACAAGTTGGTCATTGAGCTAACCTTTTTTTTTTGCAGTGTATACCAAGGTCGTGCTATTTTGAAACTGGCTACGCTCGGCGTCCATCACTCCACCAACTGGCTCTGAAGGCCCTTTGAAGATACGGGTTGGTTTATGCTTGAAGTTATCAAAGCAAGGTTAAATTATGTATATAGTTCCTTCATGGAAAAAATTGTGCATAAGTACGTGATTGCTGTTGAAGTTTGATGTGTGACATTGTATATAGCTCTGACACGTTTTTTTCTGTCATTTTCATGAATTTGTTGATAGTACTGTGTTGTCTGTATATTGGTATCATACTCTTCGATTTATGCTGTGGATAATTTGTTTCACTAAAGACCTATATATGTGGCTTGGGTTCTACCTCTGGAAATAATAGAGTAGCAGCAAAAGCATCTAATTTCTTGGCATTAGTTTCCTAGAGCTGATATAGAAATCCCGAACTTCAATTTAAGCATCCATACCTTGCTCGCGTTATATATACTTTACAAAGGAAGGAAGGAAGGAAGGAAGTATTCGGGTGGGGTTGTGGGGTCGGGTCATCATAAGAACATATATACAATAGTTTTGCATACATATTCTAAGTATCTGTCGGTTTAAGGATTTCTTCACGGAAGCATGTTCGACGACACTCTCATCGCCAAATCCAGGTATTATCTTTACATCCACCACCTCAGTCAATTCACTAACTTTTTCTTCATCATCATATGTTTGCCGTTTTGCAGCTGACATCTCCTTGCTTTTGCCCCAGACGACGGAGTACAGCCCAAACACTATGATGATTGCTCCGATCAAACTGCAACAAGACAAACCATGTTACGACGCAAATCTTCATATATCGACCCATCGAAAAAAGGCCTATTGAAGTACCTTCCAAGATGAACCTGCTCGGCCAAAACAATGCTCCCAAACAGCAGTGATGATCATGCTCAGAGGACTAAACGCCGTAACAAAAACTGGGCCTCTACTCTTATTCACCACGCTCTGCAGATAGTAGCAATCCCCGAACAAACAATGCCCTATCGAGGAAGAAATACAACCGAATAAACACCAAGGCAGATGCGGAAGAAGAGATTCTTGATGTAAGACGCAAACTCACAGAATAAGCTGCGGCAAGAAGCCTCGAATCGAACCCTATAGCCCAAGCGCTCCAATTATTCTCTCCATTATCAGTGCTGCAACTCCACCTTCAATCATTCCCAGGAAACATACTAGAGATGCCAAGGATAGCTCGGCTGGGTACTCCCTTAAGGTGTTATTCTGCTCATATTTTCAGTATTTCATTACATAAGTGTGTTTTGCTGGTCGATTTTGATGGTTTCGAACTTACTTGGAGGATGAAGAACGCTGACCATCCGACGATACATGAGAGAAGCATAATTGTGCCGGCGACCCAATGCTGGTCGGCGGCGGCGGCGGCTCTTTGGTGGTGGCCGCCACCGCCGGAGTTGGCGTACCAAAGTATGTTTATCGCTGGGCCTTTGTATAGAGTCATGGCCATTGCTCCGGCGACTGTTATTGCTGTGCCTATGACCTTTGCTATGCTGTAGATATTTGTCAAGTTGATTTTCTCCAGCCTGCGTTTTTTTTTTTAAAAGAGAAGTTAGTAATTGTTTTTTTTCTTGGGTTGATTGAATGGAATGTGTTGTTGTGGGATAATTATTACCTGAAAATTACGGCCATGATGAAGGTGATCGCCGGCAAGACGTTGACGAAGGCTGAAGCGTACGTTGCTGACGTGTACTGCAATGCCACGTAGTATAGGTTCTGGTCGAGCACTGGCCTAATTTTGATATTGAAAACAAGCATTATTTATGGGAATTTTGTAAAATACAATTGCAAAAAAAAAAAAAAAAAACTAGTAAATTTAAACCATGGAACTAATTAATTTTATTTTTTCAAATAGATTACAATGTAATCTGTCTTCAAAGCTTTAAGCTTCGCACATCAATATTGGCATGCATGCATGTAGAATATTATATGTATATGGTATATATACATATATATATATATATATATATATATATATATATTCATATGTGGATGTGTGTGTGTGTAAGGATTATTACTCCAAGAAAGCGAGCACCAAGATCTTGAAGAACGTTGATCTTGTCATCTTGGGCCTTACTTTCCTGCCAAAAAAAAAAAATAAGACAAATTATATCACAATGAAATTCAACAACGCCATTATAGTATAGCAATCAAGAAAACCCAACAAAAATCTGATTTTTAATCAATACTTACTTTTCGAGAAAATATGCGAAGGGCACGAAGACGATGGTAGCAACGGCGTGTCGATATACGACCAATATCCAATGGCTGAAACCGCGCTTCAAAGAGACGAGTGAGATTATATACATTCCTGCGTATCCAAACTGAAGAGCTAGCATAGCCACGTAAGGCTTCATCTTGTTCAAAACATCGCTCGTATTACTTCCCATAATTATTTAATTTTCCCTCACTTTTCTCCTCCTTCTCTCTTTGAATTTCGATACGCAGAATGAGTATTGAATGGCACGAAAGACTTGTTGTGTGCCCCTTTTATACACACAGAAAGCCACCATCTAGTGTTCGTAAGTGATAAAATTTCAGAAATATACGTATTCGTTTATATATATAGTGCGGTCTATGTCACATTTGAAATGATTATTTATTCGAACGGTTAATATGTTTGTTTGATAAATGTATAACCTTTCGATCTTTGCTTTTTTGGGATTCCCTTATCCGTCAGCAAGATATACTTCCATTATTGTGACAAAGCAAGAATCTTTGCTTCTACTTCGAAAATTGCCTCCATGAGATAAGAGTTGGAAATGGGAGTCTTGTGGATCTCCATGTAAGAAAAAAAAAAAGGGCTTTTGTTATTTAGTTTTATTATTACTTAGTGTGTATATAATATATATATATATATATATATATATATATATATCGGGGGTTGATTTGGCATGTTGACGTGGCACAAAAAAATGCCACACACACTACCCACGGATGTGTCACGCAAGGTGAGCACCATAAAATTCTATATATGATTTTTCTATATATATATATATATATATATATATATATATATTTCTTATTAACGATATGTTCTTTCAGATATAATTTATTAATATAGATTTAAGTGAGTGATGGATGACTTGGATACCTAGCTGAAATTGGAGAACATAAGGAATTGGGTTTGTTTCCATTAGATAATTATCTTTAATCGAGTCATTATGTCTCATAACATCTAATCAAAGGAGCTTTTTCTAAAGGATTAATGGGTAATGACGACACTAGATTAATGGTTTTTTCATATGTTTTTTCTAAAGTTAATTATGATAATAATTACAACATACACTTCGGAGACAAATCAATATGAGAAAAATTGGTGGTTTCATTGTAAGATTCCAACCCAATATTTGGTGGATTAACACCTCAGACTTGGGAATAAAAAACAAAGCACTTCTATATCAATGGCCTTTAACACGAATAAAATAATCATATCTACGAACATACGATAATATAAAATTAATTGCTCATCTTTGTTAAAAAAAATATATATACATACATATTGTCACGTACGGGATTATGTACGTGTTTAGCTTTTATCCATCGTGGGAAATTTGTATCTAATTTAAATTCCTCTTTTATGTTGATAATGCATCACTTAATTAATTCGAATCACAACATCCAATTTGTTAATGTTATAGGCACAATGAATGATGATCGACCCATGATTACAACCACATATAACAATGAATATATAATTGATCATAATATTAAATTTCCAGACAAAGTAAGAAAAACATGGTCAAAACGTCTCTACAAAATGAAACTAAACCGACGTGTCATGCATGCAAATTGGAGATAAGATTAGGAACATATGAATATATGATATAATGCCTTCCATAACTATGACATGTTGGAGGTAATTGGATTTGCGCTTGCTAATCTCCATGACGTAAGCTTGAAAACGAAATATCCATTTAATCAGTAACGCTCTATTTTATTTACTTAAAAACGTTAGTAAATATAGTTTCTTGGTTAAATACGTAAAGTAACTAATATTGCTTCCCACCAATTTTATTTACCTTAGATGGCTAGAGTAAATCAGCTCGCCAACAGCACTGCACCAAATAATATTTTGCATAAAATAGGTGAAAGTTTCGGTAAGACGCAAGAATTGTTTGTCTTATTTATAAATTTAGATAACTAAGTATAATGATTTTTAGTTGGATAATTATATTATATAGAAGGCCACTAACCTTGTATGTGACAACAAATTTGAGTCTCTATAGTCATTTTTTCGACAAAAAAAGTCGGACAAAATGGTTTCGAATATGGTTTTTCGGCTCGATGATGGTGACTTTTCAACTTATTTTGTCTGGAAAGAAAAAGGAATGAAGAGCCAATTTGTTCATACACACACATGAAGTTATTAAATACAATAACAATATTCACGCCATAAATTGGAGTGATAAGGATGTAAATTGGAGTGATAAGGATGAAAGTCAAGCTGTGAATATCCTTCCCGAAAATAGAGAGATTGCGAAGAGTAATTCAAGGCTTATTGCGATCCAATCACTGCATTATGGGAAATCTTCGAGCAATCTTCTCCCATTAAAATAGTCATTTAATAGCCCGGTATCTTTCCTTTCTAGCTTGGTTGTTAGCCTCTATATATTGATATTGTAATAGAACTCTCGTATTACGGCTTCAGAGAATCAATTCAAGAAATATTGTTCAGTTTTTTTCTTCATTATGGTATCAGAGCCATAGACGTGAGACACGAGAGTTTAACCTTCACCAATGGCTTCCAAAATATCTTAACGTTGCCAACTTTGTTATCCTCAAACTCACACCAAACAACTATCCTCTCTGGCGTAAATGCTTGCATTAGCCGAAAGTCAAGACTTGGCCGGACTTCTCACAGGTGAGAAAAAGAAACCACCCATGTACACCAACGTCGCAGCAGAAAAGACATCAACAAACGATGATGACAATGAAGCTGTAGATCAAATTTCAGAAGGTTTCTCAAATGGAGATAAGAAGACCGTCTTCTCCGTGGATGGATCGTTGGAACACTCATAGAAGAGACATTGGGCTTAGTTATTGGCCTCGACTCATCTCAATCAGTTTGGAATGCGTTGAAGGAAGCATATGCCCAAGATTCACAAGAAAGGGAATTTACTCTACTGCAACAACTTACTTTCCTAAAAAAAGGAACCAAATCAGTCCTGAGCGGACCATCTAAGAAGATTCAAAAGTATATGCAATAGCCTCGCAGCCATAGGCAATCAATCCCAGGCCCGACAAAACCAATGTTTACTCATTGCTAGCCAATCTCGGCCCCAAGTATGAATCGTTCACAACCACAATGCTCAAACGTCCAATGCCGTCTTACACAGAGGTTGTATCGCTTCTACAAGGCTCCGAACAACGAAATTCATGGATTGAAGAATCAAATGCCCCATCATATGCGTTCTATGGAGAGCGTAATCACCGTCATTAGCATCAAAACCACAACAACTGGAACAACCAGTTCACTTCTTAAGGAAGAGGATTTCAGGCGGCATAACAACTTTCATTACTCTAATGTTGCAGGTAATAATTCTAACTCAGGGCAATCATCTCAAAGGGGTAACAATAGCGTTTCTCGACCACCACCACCTGGTAAGAGAAGAATGAGTTATGTCAGCTATGTGGAAAGCAAGGGCACATCGCCAAAATTGTTGGAGTCTACCACACTAGCACACAATGATGAACTTCCTCATGCACTTGCCGCTCTCACCATGGACACTTCCATCGCTGATACTGAGTGGACACCGATACTGGCGCATCGAACCACATGACTGCAAATTCAGGTATGCTTTCTAATCTCAGAAATATGTTGGTTGTGATTCTCTATTTATTGGCGATGGTTTTCCTCTAAAAATAGATGCAGTTGGTGACACCTTGGTATCTGATGGTAAAAATAAATTATTATTGCGCGATGTTCTATTAGTCCCACGATTGACGAGGAACTTACTCTCCATTAGTCAGTTAACGTCACAATATCCATTGAACTGTGAATTCACTAATGAGTTGTTTTGTATTAAGGAACGTGCAACAGGGCATATCCTACTAGTGGGTCAGCGTAAAGGAGATCTTTATGTTTTGTCTAAGATGAAGGAGGCAAATTTCTCGACTCGACAAAATTCAGGGACAGAGGAGTTATGGCACCAACGTCTTGGGCACCCGCAAAGTTCTACAGTTAATTTTTTGCGCAAAAATAAGTTGATTTCTGTTATTTCAAATAAAAAGTAGATACATTTTGTGAAAGTTGTCAACTTGGAAAACTCAGGAAGTTACCCTTTAATTCTTCTAATTCTGTTAGCACGAAAATTTTTTGAGAAAGTTCATTGTGACATTTGGGGACAGGCTCCCATTTTATCTCTTGAAAAATTTCGATTCTATACATGCTTTGTCGACGATTATTCTCATTATATGTGGTTAAATAATCGTGCTAAATCCGATTTCTTTGATGTTTATTTGGCATTTGAAAAGTATGTGCATCAACAATTCAGTGCAGAAATAAAAATATTCCACCTGATGGAGGTGGAGAGTTTGTGAATAACAAACTCAAGTCTCATTTTCAACAACAAGGAATCATCCATCATCTTTCATGTCCTTATACTCCCGAGCAAACAGGAATTGTTGAACGTCGACATTGCACTATTAGAGAACTTGGCATGACTATGATTTTTCATAGTGGTGTGTCCAAGTCGCTATGGGTTGAAGCTTTACTACCGTGACTTATTTAATTAACCGTTTGCCTTCTGCTTCATTAGGATTCGATACTCCTTATTTTCGTCTATATAGTTCTCATCCTACATATTCTATCTTACGTGTTTTTGGATGCAGGTGCTACCCATACACTTGAGATATGAGAAAATAAATTTGATGCTAAAACTATACCTGTGTTTTTGTAGGTTACAGTAACTAACATAAAGGGTATCGATGTCTAGATCCAATAACCAACAGAGTGTTTGTTTCGAGACATGTGGTATTTGATGAAAATCATTTTTCTTGCAAAATTAAAATGCCTTCATATCCTTCAAATGCAGGTTTCACTGAATTTTTGAGTCTCGTTCCGCCCTTATCACCAAATCAGACCAATGCTCCTGAGGAAACGCATCTCCACCTATCCCAATGCCATCCAATACTTTACATGAGTCACCAGCGATTTCTGATGTCGACGATGCTACCTCTACCCCCTCCATGACTTGTGATCATAACCAAACAGGGACACCTCAATCTCCATCACCGTCTGCTGCAGATACTTTGGCGCCCCAAAATGATTTTATTGATATATCTGTCTCATGCCGATGACATGTTATCAAGTCCAGCTAGCTCCTATCTCTTTCCTCATCTAACTTTGACTCTTTCCTTACATGTTGAACAGGCCCAATCAGAGTCTAATCGTATGGTCACTCGCGCTCAACATGGCATATACAAACCTAATCCCCGTTATGCTCTCATTCATGAGTGTGCTGATATTCCAAAAGAACCACGTAGTGTTAAAATGGCTCTACAACAGTTGGAGACAAGCTATGATTGGGGAACTTGATGCACTACACAAAAATCAAACATGGACCTTAGTACCTCGGGAACCTCACATGAACGTTGTCGGATCAAAATGGGTGTTCAAAGAAAAATTAAAAGCAAACGGTACACTTGATCGACTAAAGGTCAGGTTAATTGCCAAAGGATATCATCAGGTGGATGGTATTGACTTTACTAACACTTCCTTTCCGGTCATAAAACCAGGTACAATACGTCTAGTTCTTAGTTTAGCATTAGTTCGTAAATGGGACATTAGTGATGTCAAAAATGCTTTTTCTATGGATTTATAACTGAAGATATTTACATGGATCAACCTCCTGGTATGCATGACTCACTCTTGCCCTCTCATGTTTGTAAACTGAAAAGGCGCTTTATGGTCTCAAGCAAGCACCGCGAGCTTGGTTTGATCGTTTTAGCGCTTTTTTGCTCGCTAATGGTTTTTTCTGCAGCCTAGCGGATCCATCTCTTTTTATTTTGCACTCCCCTCTTGGTACGTTAATTTTACTACTTTATGTTGATGACATGCTTTGACAGGATCCAATTCAAAATACTTGATGATTTCGTCGAACTTTTACACTCTGAGTTTGCTATGAAGGATTAGGTTCCACTCATCATTTTCTTGGAATTGATGTTAAGCGAAATTCGCTACACCTTTCTCAAACTCATTATGCTTATTCAATTCTTGATAAGTCGCATATGCTCGATTGCAAACCTATGCATACCCCATTGGAATCTAAGACTAAAGGCTTTAGTGCTAACTGCTTCCACACCTTACCCGACCACTCTCTCTACCGTAGCATAGTCGGTGCTCTACAATACTTGACTCTTACCAGAACCCGCCTTGTCATGTTCTATTAATTATGCTTCTCAATTTATGCAATCACATTCTCTCACTAGTATGAAAATGGTTCGTTGCATATTACGATATGTCAAGGGCACTATCAATCTCGGGTTACATTTAACGGGTGATTCTACACTTGATCTTTGTGGTTTCTCTTATGCAGATTGGGCCGGTTGTCCAACCACTCGAAGATCCACAACCGGCTTTTGTACTTTCTTGGGCCAAAAAGCAACCAACTATTTCTCGATCCAGAACTAAGGCCGAGTATCGTGCGATGGCTAACACCGCTGCAGAATTAACCTGGCTTACATTCCTCTTACGCGACCTTCATATTCCTCAATCACAACCGCCAACTCTCTTCTGTGACAACTTAAGTGCGTTACATATGACTCTTAACCCTGCTTTTCATGCTCGCAGCAAACATATTGAATTGGATTACCATTTTGTTTGTGAGCGGGTCTCCATGGGACTCCTTATACTCGACACATCTCTTCTACTCTCCAAATTGCGGACATCTTTACGAAACCCCTATATAAATCTTCCATACGCCACTTACGCAACAAACTCTGCCTTCAGCCTCGGCATAGTTTGAGGGAGGATATTAAATACAGTAACAATATTGACGCCATAAATTGGAGTGATAAGGATGGAAATTGGAGTGATAATGATGAAAATCAAGCTGTGAATATCCTTCCCGAAAATAGAGAGATTGTGAAGAGTAATTCAAGGGATCTTATTGGGATCCAATCACTGCATTATGGGAAATCTTTGAGCAACTTCTCCCATTAAAATAGTCATTTAATAGCACGGTATCATTTCCTTTCTAGCTTGGTGTTAGTAGAGCTGTCAATTGGGCCCGTGGCCCGCGGGCCGGGCTGGGATATTTTAGCCGCAAGGGGCGGGCCAAAACGGGCCAACCCGCGCGGGCCGCGGGCTTGGCGTGGCCAGCCCGCCAATTTAATAAAATTATATTTATATTTTATATTATATATTATGTTTAAATATATATTTAATAGTTAATGATTCATTAATATACCATAATTATAACATATATTTTAAAATATAGAATTAATAAGTTGTTTATCCATAATTTATTATTAAATATCTTAATTAACTAAAACTAATTAATAAATTAAATATAAAATAAAAATACAAAAAAATAAATAATATATATAGGCGGGCGGGCTGGCCCGCCTGGCCCGCGGCCCGCCGCGGGGCGGGCCGATCCCCATTTTGGAGGCCCGCTAGATGGCGGGCACCCCGCCCCGCCCCGCCAAGTGGCGGGCTTTGGCGGGCGGCGGGCCAACCCGGCCCGGCCGCCATTTTGACAGCTCTAGTTGTTAGCCTCTATATATTGATATTGTAATAGAACTCTTGTATTGTGGCTTCAGAGAATCAATTCAAGTAATATTGTTCAGTTTATTTTCTTCTTATGGTATCGGAGCCATACCAGAAATGGCGACCCTAATTAATCCTGCGCCGGCGACGAATGCGGATAAACAGAAAATCGATTACTTGAATCTCCTTTGCCCTATTCCCTACGAAGAGATTCACCGAGAAGCATTGATGTCCCTAAAGCCAGAACTATTTGAGGGAATATGCTTTGATTTTACCAAAGGACTCAACCAGAAATTTTCACTCAGTCATAGTTTAATGATGGGACCTAAGGAAATTCCTCCTCAGTCATCCGAAACAATCAAAATTCCCATTGGTAATTATGAATTTGGTGCAAATTTTATCGACCCAAAGTTGATGCTTTTTGGGAGAGCGACCATGGATGGTAGATTAAATGCAAGACCTAAGTGTGATTTGACGGAGAATCTTTCTATGAAGAGAAATGCTCAACTTACTGGTGAGCCACACATGTCGCATGGCATGTTCAATTTTGATTACAAGGGATCGGACTATAGGGCTCAGTTTCAAGTAGGGAATGGAGCCTATTTGGTGCAAGTTATATCCAGAGTATTACTCCTAGTTTATCCTTGGGGGGCGAAGTTTCTGAGCCGGTCAACATAGGAGATCAGGCCTTGGCTATGTTGGGAAAATCCGGCGTACCGAAATTCTGCCCAAGATCCGCCGGAAATAATAAAACTGGAGAACATAAAGATTTAACATGGAAAACCCTCTGTTAACGAATAGGGAAAAACCACCCGGGCAACAGGCCGCAGAAAATCCACTATGTGAATATTACAATCACACAATTCTTCTACGCTCGCCTACACTCAGAAACCCGACAACAACAAGTCGAAAGTAATTTTACCCGCTAACCCAAACTCTCACCAAGGGAATTCTCCTAGAGTTAAATGTTAACACAAATAACTTTCTATTTGTTGGTGTACTTATAATGAAGGGTATACCCCTCCTTATATAGGAGGGGTAACACCCCACATGACTTATCCAAATCAATGTGGGATAAAGTCGCAAACGGGCTTAAGCCCAACCATAAAAGCATATGCACTTGCAATGTGGGATAAAGTCGCAAACGGGCTTAAGCTTTCACTTGGCGAAAATTCACATAGCTTCCGCTACCATGCTCCACCACAAAATCATATGCACTTGCAATCGCATCCAATCATTTCTTCGATCCATGTCGAAATAACCGCTGAAGTCTATGGTGCGACTTCCACGTTTGGCTTGCCAGGAAGTTCATCAGCCTCGACAAGAAATTTACCACACACCTTGCATCACCAAACCAATGCCGTGTGTAAATGTGGACCCGCTAATGCAACACGCCCTCTTTCATGACATTTAGCGACATGCCATAAGGACGCCCTTGTCTCTCTTAGAAAAACTCATCCGTCGAGAGAGAGACAAATTTAGCGTCTTTCTCAGTATCTCCACTTACCGACTTGGAGCTGCTTGCCGAACCCGCGCCACCTTTCTGATAATTTCTTTTCACGTGCCCAAATTGTCCACACATCCAACAAATCGCAGCTTGCTTCTTCCTGGAGTTCCTCTTCTTTCGTCACCGACGAGCAAAGCTTGATCTTCCGGTGAATTGTTCCGTCCACCATCTTCCTTTTCTCATGTGCAAGAAGTTTACCGGTGACTTCAGAAAATTCAATCTTCTTCTTCCCATGAATCAAGATCGGCTTGTGTTCATAAAAGGTGGAAGAGACCAGATGAGTCTCAATGCCTGATCCTCATCGTCAATCTTCACTCCAATGGATTCCAGCTGCGAGATGATTCCATCGAGAATGCTTAAGTGATCTGAAATACTTTGACCTCCAGTTATCTCAATGTATGAAATTGCTCCTTCAGGTACACCCGATTCGAGACGCCTTTAGTCTGATACAACTCATCAAGCTTCTTCCACAACGCTTGCCGCCGAAATTCCGTGCACGTTTGCAAGAACGTTCTTGGCCAGACACAGTCGTATCACACTTGCCGCTCTCAAATCCAGTTCCTCTCAATCGTCGTCGCTCATTTCAAATTTGCTCCCACCAGCTGCTTCCTCAGTGCTGTTGGTAGCACCGTCTTTGGAAATTTCCTTGCCCGTCAAAGCTTTGTGTAACCCCGATTGAATCAATACATCATTCACTTGCACTTGCCACATGCCAAAGTTGATTCTTCCGTCGAACTTCTCCACATCAAATCTCGCCAGATTCGAAAACGTATTTCCAGACATCTTCGTGGATTAGTGAAAACTTCGCACAAAACCAAACAGCAACTCGTCAGCCGAAAACTCTTCTGCGCTCAAGCTCCACCCGTCGCTAGCTCTATCGTACAAGCAAACCTCTTGGGTATCTTTTCTGATGTGGAAGATCAGACAACGCTACAACCACAGAGCATACTCAGAACACCAATTAGGTTTAACCTCGCTCTGATACCACTTGTTGGGAAAATCCGGCCATACCAAAATTCCGCCCAAGATCCGCCGAAAATAATAAAAGTGGAGAACACAAAGATTTAACGTGAAAAACCCTCTGCTAACGAAGAGGGAAAAACAACCTGGACAACAAGGCCGCAGAAAATCCACTATGTGAATATTACAATCACACAATTCTTCTACACTCGCCTACATCCAAAAACCCGACAACAACAACCCGAAAGTAATTTTACCCGCTAACCCAAACTCTCGGAATTTTCCTAGAGTTAAATATTAACACAAATAACTTTCTATTTGTTGGTGTACTTATATTGAAGGCTATACCCCTCCTTATATAGGAGGGAAACACCCCACATGACTTCCCAATCAATGTAGGATAAAGTCACAAACGGACCTAAGCCCTATTAATTTCATCCTTATCACTCCAATTTTCATCTTTATCTCTCCAATTTATGGCGTCAATATTGTTACTGTATTTAATAGAAGTTACTATCTAATTTTTCAATTGTCAAATATAGTGATTAAAAATGAAAATTGTACACACAATTTTTTTTCTTTTTGGCATGATATAATATTTTATTATTCATTTTTTTCAAACTAGTTTTCTATATGAAACAAACTTACAAAAGAAAAAGAAGCACTAGATGTTTCCACTCCGAGATAAATAATATGGATTATTTTAATAATTGTCATTTCCGCGAACATAATGTTTGACACATGCACTCCGTTTACAATATATCAAAGACAAAGAGAATGATAATCCCACAACAATTCACCTCTTCACTTGCACCATAATAGAGTGCACGTAATCTATTTCAAGAACCTCAATTTCAATATATAAATATTACATTAATTAGATAAGCTTCTTCTTCTTAAATAGCGTCTTAAATACCACAACTGAAGAACAGAAGCAACAATGCAGCAAGCAATGGACACTAAGCTCCACCGTGCAACTCTCGCATTTGTCTTATCATTCATTCTCTTCATATTCCACTCTCTGCCATTAAATAAACAAAATTAAGAATCTTACAACATTTGATTGATTGCCTTTTTTCTGGTAAAGCATTTGATTGTTGTCTTATAACCCTACATTCAAGAGAAAACCTTACTTTATGCTGAGGTAGTGTAAGTTCTCATATATTCTCTTCACACCTTCTTCAAGCTTTCTCAGCTCAATCTCAAGAGCCTTCACACACATGAACAGAACAAGTTATAATACAACGAAAAACAGTGATCAATCTATATATAGACATACCGTGACATTTCTTTTTGGCGATAGAGTCCCAATCTTTAGAAGCAATTCCCACTTTCAATTCAATTCCAATGCTTACTTTCTTGCCAGTGTTCATTGCTATCGACCGTAAAGCAAATCTCGTAATTTCCAACTTCTGTTGTAGTAAGGAAAATCGACCGTAAGAGACTCTTTCTTGATGATGGACCACATTTTTGAATGGAGATGTGACCTAATTTATAAGAAAAAAACGAAGAAATTGAATTTGCATCCACTAGAAGATTCATCAAAGAAACTCTAAAACCATTGATTCGGCCATGATAAAAAAAATAGAATGATATGATGATGTATGTCGTATATAGCAGTGCAAAAAAAAAAAATAATCTGATTGTAAAAAAAAAAGAGAAAAGACCTTAACGGTGATGGTGGGATTTATTAGAGTAGTATTAGCATCGTACTCGTCGCCGTTGAAGGCGTACTAATCACCAAAAACGACGATGTTTCTGTTCAAAGCTTCTGAGAGGCACTTCGTGCCCGATTTTGGCAGCTCCATCCACACACCACGCGCCGCCGGCAAACCCGCCGCCACGTCGACGCAACGAGTACCGCCGTCAGTATCCAACGCGCCGCCATCAATTCAAGGTTTGTACTACGTATTATATTATTACAATCAATCGACATTCATATCTTTATAAGTGGGGTCGTGGCAGAGAAGGGTTTGGTCAGAGAATAGTCAAAGTCAACGCTATTATTGAATTGCGAGTTGAATGACACGTGTCCTTTTTCCATTAGTAAATCAACACTCTTATGTGGCCCACTATACGATGATAAACCTTCACCCAATCTATTCTATTTTATTAAACGTTAAGCTGATTATAAATTTCTTCTTGATCTGTCAATTTATATAAAAAAAAAAACTAATACTGAAATTTAGAAAAAAAAAACACGTTATATTTTAAGTATTATTTTTAGTTAATACCATTTGTAATTAATTTTATTTAGTTAATTCTTATACCTTTAATTTCATAGTTTATATATATAATTAAATTTAAATTATAATTTCAATTAACTATTTCGAATTAAAATAATGTTAATATTATATATTTATATAGCATACGCATTCGAGTGTGCAAATAGTACTAGTATATCATTATGATCTTGTCACGCCATAACATCTTTAGATGGAGATCATTCGAATCAATCTGGACTCTTTGACTATCATAGTATATCATTCGAATTTCCCGAGAATTCAACATATAATCGGCATTGCTAGAAATCATGAATCTAAGAATTCAGATTAAATAGTTTCGGTGATTGAACACCTTGAATAATTATACCGGTTAGACATAGGTAAAACCGGATACCAGTCAGCAAACCATCAGCACAGACCGGATCAACACTGCGACCGGAAGTACATTGAAGACCGGAATGCAGGATACCGGACGTGCCACGCTGAACAAGATTCAAATATATTCAAGGCGCGACAAGTTGAGGCTTCTGACGAACATTTAATACATGGCTGCCAGCTTGAGCCAAGTTGAAGCCAAGCCAAGCCAAATAAGGAATAAAGCAAAAGGCATAGCGCAAACTGCAGCGAAGATCGAGATACCCATTTTGGGTAAAGTCAATTAATGCTATGTCCGGTACACAAGAGCTATCTCACAACGGCTTTCAACTTCAAGCCCAGCTATAAATAGAAGGGATGCAAGCTGAAGACTCCACGACACTTTGCTGAGAATTTTTAAGAGCGAGAGATCAAACTCAAGCTTTCAAAGCTAAGAAAAGATATTAGGTGTTGTCTTCAGTGTACTATATCAAACCGGTTAGTAAGTGAATTTTTCTCAAGGGACTGTAAAAAGCTCTTGAAAGAGACGGACTGTAAAAAGCTGTGTAGGTGTGTCTAGGAGTTTAGTTAGCAGTGTATAACCGTGAGGGTTGTTGTGTGAGTCTAGCTAAAGAGGTTGTACGACGTAGGTTGTAAACCGAGGCTTCTATTTTGATACCTTCCTTGAAGGAAAGAAGGGGAGACGTATGAGAATTTGCTCCGAACTTCCAGAAACAAATTATGTGTCCTTCGCAAACACACAAAATTCACATCTCACATCACGCTCTTGGTTCAAACCGACTGGTTCGCTTCCGCACAAGTCACACAAGCGAATATCGAGCACCGGTATCAAACCTTAACCGGTTTAGATCCGAAAAAACTAACAAGTGTCTATTCACCCCCTCTAAACACGCTAACCGATCCTAACAGACATTCACATTCAAATTTGCTTTAAACTAAAGATGGAAATGTGGAAATTGCAATGGCATTGCTTGATAATACAACCTTAAGGTTAAAAAAATTCGATAAATTTCACAAATTCATTTCAATTCCCTTGATTTTAGACCGTGTGGAGCCCTAGTTGCTTATTAGTAGTCTAACTAACTCACTTCAAAATTCAACGCATCTATTTTTCTTTTGCCAATTCAAAATAAAACAGTTTCATACATTTATGAGAGTCATGATTCTTGCAATTAAATATAGCGTTACTAAGTTCTTATCTACTTATGTAGTCCATAACATTAGCTGGCTTTGGCCTATGCTACTAAATCAATAAACATATACTTGGTATTTATTTTTCTGCGTGTGTAAGAACAAGTAAGGTACGTACGGAACGGCCTTCGTTAATTTCCTGGAGGTTTCGTAGTTCGTACACACAGAAAATATATAAATATAATATAAATCATCATAATATGTTCCGTGTCCTTGTTCTGTTAATAAATAAATGTCATCTTAAATAGGTTACTATGAAAACGCATATTTTGATGTTTCATGCATGACAGAGAAGCATTATCTGTTCTTTTTTCCTGGTTTCGAGTTTTTCCGACAATATCCTCTATATTTATCTATAATCTTGTCTGTTGGTATTTTAATTTATTGTATATGTAAACTATAGTGATTTTTATTTAATTCTTGGACTATATTCACAGAAGGCACACTCCTGCAAGATCATGGAAGCTGCACTAATTTGATCGAATCTCATGTATGTCCTAAGCATTACACTATACATTAGTTATTCCGCATAAAAAATTTTGCTCAAATATGAAATATATATATGGATTTTGATCGTGACATAAAATACAGTCTAAGATACGTTTGTTAGAATAGAGTCAGTCAATATTTCACAAGCCCATGTGCCCCCACGTCAATAAAAATTTCAGATTTTGTCGTTCATCACGTACTGAAAAGAAGAAATTTGATAGAAGAGAATCGTACTGTTATTGAGAGTCGATCGATCTGTTCAATACAGCTATATCTGATATTTATACACTGTTAAAGAGCTCAGCTAACTAACTATCAAATGCCACGTGTTCACATAAATAACAAGCTTCTATCTTCAGCTCAAGCTCAACATCCCCCCTCAAGTTTGGTCCACCTGTTGAAATATATCAATTAGACCAAACTTGCATATTAAGAGCTGAAACCTGTCATTACAAGACCTTTAGTTAACAAATCTGCTGGCTGTGATTCTCCTTCCAAATATGATGTCTTGATAATGTTTTTCTGAACCAAATCTCGTATCATGTGGCAATCTATTTCGATGTGCTTCGTGCGTTCGTGAAATACGGGTTTGTAGCATGCTCATCGCAGACTTGCTGTCACTGTAAACCATGATCGGTTCATTTATCTTCACTGATAATTCTTCTAGCAGCCCTTTTATCCAGACTAATTCACAGCTTACTGCGGCCATGGACCTATACTCTGCTCACAAGATGATCGGGCTATTGTCTTCTGCTTTTTTGTCTTCCAAGAGATGAGAGAATCTCCTAGTTTCACTATAAAACCTGTCAGTGATCGCCTTGTCATCAAGCAAGATCCCCAGTCAGCGTCGCAAAAGGCTTCGAGTTTCAATTTACTAGTCTTGGATAGAAAAATACCCAATCCCGGTGTCGCTTTCAGATATCTTAGTATCCTATGTGCCGCTTTCATATGTGATACCTTTGGCTTATGCATGAACTGAGAAAGGTGTTGAACTGCATAGCTTATGTCTGGCCTTGTCATCCCTAGTATATGAGCTTGCCAATAAGTCGCTGGAATTCCAGAGGTGATTGTAAAAGCTGATCATCTGAGTTGATCTGTAGATGTTGATCAAATTCATAGCTTGTCAGCTTCACATTGGAGTCTGTTGGTGTCTCTTCTGGTTTACAGCCTGTCATCCCTGTTTCCTTCAACAAATCGAGCACATATTTCCTTTGATTCATACAAATTCCATTCTCATTTCTCGCTACCTCAATTCCAAGAAAGTACCGTAGTTCCCCAAGATCTTTCATATGAAATGTCTGTTGCAGGTGAGATTTCAGTGAGGAGATCATAACTTCATCATTCCCGGTGATGATTTATCATCAACATACACTAAAAGCATTACTATCTTGTTCTCAGCCTTTCTGATAAACAGAGAGTAGTCATATTTCGACTGAGTGTACCCAATGCTTTTAACTGCCTCAGAAAATTTAGCGTTCCACTGCCTCGAAGCTTGCTTGAGGCCATAGAGTGACTTGAGTATCTACAAATTTAGTATTCTGCCCTCCTACCTCACTGGAATCAAAAACCTGGTGGGATTTTCATATAAACCTCCTCTAATAAATCGCCTTGAAGAAAGGCATCGTGACATCAAGCTGATGTAGATTCCAGCCATGAATAGCAGCCAAGGCCATTACAGCTCACACTGTAACTATCTTCACAACAGGACTAAACGTCTCGTGATAATCTAGGCCCTCCTTTTGAGTATACCCCTGAGCCACTAGACGAGCCTTAAAGCGCTCCACACTACCATCAGGTTTCAACTGGTTTTGTATACCCAACGACAACCTATTGGTTTTTTATGAGGAGGCAAGTCAACAATTCTCCAAGTCTTGTTGATCTCTAATGCTCGAAGTTCTGCATCCATGGCAGACCTCCATCTATCATCCTTAATAGCCTCATAGTACGTAGCAGGCTCAGCGACAGAGGCAAGGGAACAATAAATTGCTTGTATGTGAAGGATAAATGGTCATATGAAACATGTAAAGAAATGGGATACAAAGTAGTATTAGCTGTCATGGTAGGACAGTGAAAATCATTGCTCCATACAGGTTTTTTGGGAATTCTTGATGATTTACGAGGTACAAAAGAAATATTATCTGGATTAAGAGGAGATGGGGCAGAAGATACCTGAGAATTTGATGGAGTAGAAGTTGGTTGTCCCAGGAGAT
Source organism: Craterostigma plantagineum (assembly GCA_027422505.1). Taxonomy (NCBI): domain Eukaryota; kingdom Viridiplantae; phylum Streptophyta; class Magnoliopsida; order Lamiales; family Linderniaceae; genus Craterostigma; species Craterostigma plantagineum. The sequence goes on along the minus strand of JAPQWV010005279.1, from coordinate 534 downwards.
CCATGGCTAGCAGACTCGGGGGACAAAGGAGATGATGATAATGCAGGCTAGAAGCATGTATGGTGCGTTGATAAGGTAGAACAAGGTCATTAATAAAGAGCTCATTATCAGGAACAAGAGATAAATCTGTTTTTGGTGGCTGTTAAAGAAAATGGAACATCTGCTCATAAAATTGCACATCTCGAGCTGTTATCAGTCTGTTGGTTGATAATTCTAATAAACTTGTACCTTTTTGAGTCAATGAATATCCCACAAATACACAAACTGTTGATCTAGATGCAAATTTATGACTTGGTGGAAGTACTTTTGCATAACATAAACAACCAAACACTTTTAGATGTCCCAAACTTGGAGGCTACGAAAGTTTCTCAAAAGGAGTTTTTCCATCTAATAAGGGAGTAGGAGTTCTATTAATCAGATACACGCGCTGTAAGAACGCATTCGCCCCAAAATTTAAAGGTATATGTGATTGAATCATGAGCGCTCTAGCTACTTCAAAATATGTCTATGCTTTCTTTCAACCACACCATTTTG
>JAPQWV010005278.1:0-20970 GCA_027422505.1 Craterostigma plantagineum | reverse complement strand
ATTGGATGTTATACCAACTGATTTTGCTATTATACAAGAAATTGTTGAAATTATACCATTTGTTTTTCGTTGTTATACCACTAAATATCGCCATTCTTCGAACTTTATACAGTGAAATTGGACTTTATACCCAACTGATTTTGCTATTGTACCACAAATGTAGAAATTATATCCATCTGTTGTCGTAATTATACCAACAAGTTGTACACTATACCAGTTGGTACAATAATGATAGCAGTTGGTATAATAATCAAAACAGTTGGGACCCAGACGTTCAAGTAGTAGGTCGTGGGTTTCAAATCCCCAACACATATTTTTTTTTTATTTAAGGTTACCCAGACGAATGGGACCTCGGCAGGGGACCCATTCTATAGCAGGGGTCCCGCCCATTTGCTGCACAGCATGGGCGGGTCTCCCCTACAGCATAGCACGGGCCCTCTGCAGCACAGGGGACCCGTGCCTATATAGCAAGGGTCCCGCTCATTGCTGCACAGCATGGGCGGGTCTCCTGCAGCATAGCACGGGCCCCCTGCAGCATGGGCGGGTCTCCTGTGCAGGAGATCCGCCATGCTGGGCAGAAGACCCGTGCTATATAGCAGGGGTTGCCGCTCATGCTAGCAGGGTCCCGTCCTTTTGTGCACAGCATGTGCGGGTCTCCTACAGCATAGCACTGGCCCCCTACTTAGGGAACCCGTGCTATGTAGCAAGGGACCCCGCATTTTTTGGGACACGGATTAGTAGGGGCATTAAGTCATTTTCATTTAAAGGCTACTTTTTTAACGTTGACCACGTCAAAGGCCATTTATTTAAAAATCCCTTGCGTGGTGTGGAGGGTCAACGATGGTTTTCAAAGGTGAATTCCCCACGGAAACCGAAGAGTAACCGAAACAATGGGGACATCAGTGCAAGTGAAGCCATTATGCGGGTTTACAGTGAGAATCCACTGTCGTACTTGGTATCAGTTGACGGCTTCAATTTACTGATCGATTGTGGTTGGAACGACCAATTCGATGCTCACTTCTCGAGCCACTCTCCAGGTAATCATCGCAAAGATCATTTATTTATTTATTTTTATTGTTTCTATTGATCTTGCATTGCTGGAACTTAACCTAGCTGAATTATTAAGTTATGTATCGTCTTATTTTCGTAGCGTGGTTAGCTATGGATAAATACTCTAATGTACTGATATGTATGGGTAACATAGTTTCCCGCGTTTTATTATGCTAACGGGACATTTGCAGATTAATTTGGAGCTTATAATGGTGGTGGTATGAATAGTTTTGTGAAGTTTTTGATGTATGTTGATATGCTGGGATTGGGTGGGTATTCGAGAACATTAGTACAATGGCTGTCTTTTCCTGTTTTTGTATATGTACTGCAGTTAGATGGAAGATAATATGATAAGAAAGTTTATGATACCTTCTGCAGGATATCGATATGCATAGCAGTTCATAGAATTTAACATTGTGACGAATCAAATTGTTTAGGGATAGGATGTGAAATAATATGTAACTTTCCATGGGTCTGAGGGAACAAGGGATATTCTAATTTTCAAAAGTTACTCTATTGTTGAAAAATCTGTTCTCACTGTTCATTATTGCTTTGCCATAGGCATAGTTTAGAGACCTCGGACAATCGAAGAGCTGTTTTTTTTTTTTTTGTTGGGGGTCACTGTTGTATTATGTATGGTGACATGGATTTAAATGGTTTCCAGGGTAGCTTTAACTGTGGATGCTGTCCTGCTATCGCACCCCGACATACTTCATCTCGTGCATTACCATATGCCATGAAGCAACTGGGACTCTCTGCTCCAGTTTTTGCGACTGCAACTGTTTACAGATTGGGCCTCCTGACCATGTACGATTATTACTTGTCTCGGAAGGTGACATTTCATATTAGCAAGCTTTTCTCTTGTATGATATTATTATGTCTTATTTCGAATCTGTGTGCAATCATGTTATTATCAATCAACTAAATTGTATGTGTTTGATAGATAGTAATTGAGAAATGCTTCAATTAGAATTAGGCTACTTGTTACGTTCTTGGAAGCATTATAGTCAATATGTAACAAGGAGCCTAATTCTAACAAGTAGCTTTTTGATTGTTGCTCTTAATTTGATGATTGGTTTCGTTGCAGCAAGTTTCAGAGTTTGACTTGTTTACATTGGATGATATTGATTCCGCATTCCATAATGTTACCAGATTGACTTACTCTCAGAACCATTATATGTCTGTGAGCCCGCCTTTGTTCTTTCCCCCCAGCTACATTATGCAATATGTACAGCATGCACGGCAGTTTCGGTCATTATTCGTGTCACAGAATATATTATGTCTCATTCATTGGTATCAGCGTTATATTTGTATGCCCATTGAACAAACCCAGGAAAAGGAGAGGGAATTGTTATTGCCCCTCATGCAGCCGGTCACCTCTTAGGGGGCACAATTTGGAAAGTGACGAAAGATGGTGAGGACGTCATATATGCTGTCGACTTCAATCATCGAAAAGCAAGGTTATCCTCAGTCAATTCATGCAAGTTAATCTGTCCATTTAGTGCATCATATTGGGAGGGGAAACTAATTGCTTTTTGTCTTAATTAGGCATCTAAATGGAACAGTATTAGAATCGTTTGTGCGTCCTGCGGTTTTAATTACAGATGCATACAACGCCTTGTTAAGTTATCTGCCTCCAAGGCGTCAACATGACCACAGTTTTTAGGTAGCCGTTGCTAAAGTTGCTTCTACTATAACCACCATTATGATTAGTACCACTTTCATCTATATCAGATACCCTTATTTTTTTGTACTACAGAGGCCATTCTGAAGACCTAAGAGCAGATGGAAAAGTATTACTGCCTGTTAATACTGCCGGTCGAGTTTTGGAGCTACTTTTAATACTTGAGCAAGTGAGTCTACATGCCGTTTCTTTTGAATACTGCCCAACTCCTGCTCGCCTTGGACATTTATCAACACTCAATTGATATTATTTGCAGTTCTGGGAGCAGCATCACTTAACATATCCAATCTCTTCCTTACTATTTTCATCAAGCACCATTGATTATGCAAGAGTTTCTTGAATGGATGAGTGACTCGATTGCAAAATCCTTCGAGCATACAAGAGACAATGCTTTCCTTTTAAAGAAGATTATCGTTCAAGTATGTAGTCGCTAGTCGATTCATGGTTGATAGTTAGTGGTTGTTTGCAGTATTGTGTGTACATGAATAACTTGTTGCGGCGTCCTTCCTCTTCATACTGTTAGTCTCGTAGCTAGGGATCTCAATTAAGCAAAGACACATTTTAGATAAAACTCGGTTCAATTTGGCAATTTTTAACTTTCTTAAATAGAGCTCTTCGTGGTCTAACTTTGAATGCAGTTAGCATGTTGGTCCGACCTCTGTTAAAATTAACTTGTTTCTATCATGTGTTTGACCTCTGCTAATCTGTTTATATACACATGATCAAAGTGTCATTAAGTGGTAAAAGTAAAATGATATCCATTGTATAAATAATGCTCGCCCTTCTTTTATATCCTACATCATTAATTTTGTAACAAATAATTGCAGGCATGTAACACTTCTGATCAACAAGAGTGAGCTCGAAAATATTCGGGATGGCCCCAAGGTTTGTCCTGCTGTTATCTGTCATTTTCAGGACTTGATTGATTTAATTTTTAAGCGGTCCTCGTTCGGATTAGATTGTATTAGCATCCATGGCTAGTTTGGAGATTGGTTTTGCCAATGATATATTTGTGGAATGGGCTGCTGATGTGAAGAACCTTGTACTTTTTACTGAAAGGAGCCAGGTATTCTTTTTCTTTAGTCTCTAAAATGAGTTTTTAATGCCTGGGGAACTTGATGATATGCGATTGATTCCTTGCCTTTTAGTGAACTAAAAGTCCGTAACAATTTTAGTGGTCTACTCAGTTGACTTTAATTTTTCTCCCTTTCCCAAATGCATTTAAACTTATTGATAAGCCAATTTGGGTTTCTTTATTTCGTTTAGTTTAACTTATGTGGCATTCTAGCATACAGACTAATGTATCATATTAGTTATTTATGGTGTTTTGCATGTTTTCTTGTTTAAACGAGGGACTTCAAAAAGCGTTTGAGTGGTGCCACTTATCTATACATATAAGTCCATTGTCTCACCTTGTTTGCACATATGCTCTACTCTTTTTTCTCTGTATTTCTTTGCTATTTCAAAAATGGTATTGTTTGCTTCAATTCTTTGCACAGCTTATAAGAGTAATGTAGGGAAGAAACTGTTGCCGTTTTCTTGCTGGTGATGCCTCTTGTGCCTATTTTGGTTAGTTGTTTTCTTTGGTAGTATGGCACTCTAGCACGCATGCTTCAGTCGGATCCTCCTCCTAGAGCTGTGAAGTTAATGTGTCGAAAAGAATCCCTTTAGTTGGAGAGGAGTTTGGCTGCTTATGAAGAGGAGCAAACCGTAAAAGACAGAAGAAGAAGCTCTGAAAGCTACTCTTGTTAAAGAGAAAAATTGAAGGCATCTTCCCGTGAGGATGTTGCTTCTGCAGACCCCATGATTATTGATTCTAGCAATGTACAGCCATTTTCATCTGGTATTGTAATTTCTATCTTTCTTATTTTCTTGACATTACATTTTAATCATTCCTTTTAGTTCAAATTTTTATGTGCTCTGTCTCTCTCTCATGTATATATTGCTAATTCGATATATTCCGTGAAGTTTATTTCATCTAAAGACCTTAGATACATGATTTGGTTCTTTAGCTCATAGAGCTCGTATCCTATCAGCTGCTGGATTACAACCTGAGCATTCAAGGATATTTTCTTTGATGGATTCATTCCACCCTTATCTAGTTCTGGTCCCAACATGTTTCTTTCTATGAAACTCCCTCTGAATGGGATGATTTTGGCGAAGTCATCAACCCTGATGGATTATACGATGGAGCACGAGGGACATGGATCAATCATTCATGCCTGTGAGTTTGTTTATCATTGATCTCCTCCTCTCTCTTACGTTATTCAGATGTTTTATGTGATGCATTTATTCTTGACAATTTTTCCATGGTATTGGGATTTGGAATAATAATAATGATGTTTGATTGGAGAACATGCTGAGAGGTTTAGGTGATTATAGCATATTATTTTGTTTTGCTATTATGCAGATCGTACATGCATGATTATTCATACCAATTGTTTAATTCAGACTAGAATTCGGAGAATAATATTCAGCAGTCATTGATGATAGAGCTTCATTGAATTGCTTTTGCTGAACTTACGAATTATGGAGTTTGGCAAGACAATTCAGAATTTCCTATTTCCCTAGTAGTACCGCATGCTTTCAAATTTATCTAACATGTCTCTATAGATTGATGGTGACGGAAAGCTTGACGAGGGCTCTGCAAATCTCATTCTTGATATAACACCATCAAAGTTGTATCTTCTGAGCAAACGGTACACCACGTATTATATGTCTCTTTTAGCTCTTAATTTTTTACTGAGCTGAATATTTATTTGCATCAGTTCACCTGCGCATCATGTATCCAGATTTTTTTCGTTGTGTAGTTGCACTGTTTTATTATTCATCCTATCCACCCTCTGGGATGTAAAATTTGTTGTGCCACATGTGATCAATTGTTTGGGTTTATTGATACTGTCATGTAAAACACTAACATATTGCACCGTAGCTAAGATCTCGACGAACAATTCATAAACACCAAATATTTCATACTGATGATTGACTGACTGGGATTTATCAACCCTTTGGTATATCGTCATTGATTTACTGGTACATGTGCAGGTCTGTGTCAAATGTTCATTGCTTTATATGGACTTTGAGGTCGTTCTGATGGAAGCTCGGTTAAAAAGTTCTTGGCCATGTCTCTCCCATAAAGCTTGTGAGTGCTGTCTTTGAATTACGTGATACTTTATTTTGAATTCTGAACAAAGCGATGCGTCGTATATATTATATAGTTTTGATATCTTTAAACAAGCGCGTACTTCGATATTGTGTGCGCCGTGGCATGCGCCATGGCTCCAGCGAAGCTTGGCGTTATAATGCGTTGCACGCCGCTGACTATTATGCATCATTCAAAAATCCAATTTTACCGACACTGCTGCTTTATTTTCTGAAATTGTGCATGCGAGTCTTATAAGTATTATCACGTTAGGAACCTGATTCGTTGCAGACTCACTATTACGTTTTTTCTTTCTGATTTTGGCTCGTGTTCTAAATCAGAGATACAAAAAGTAACGATTACTCTATCAAGTTATTTTCTACCAATGAGTGATATGGCTGGTTAGATGGAGTCATGATGTCATCTTCTTTCATATATGAGTGAACGATAGTACGAATATATGGTGATGGCAGTAGGAGTAATTTTTTTTATCACATTACTGTCATATCGTTAATATCATGACTTCATATTATTCTTTTTAATGATGCAGTCTCGCAGCATACGACTTATCAGACATCTTTATAAACCATGCTGGTCCTATATTTTGAAATATTGCTGTTGTATGAATTTCTCTGCAGGTATTGGTGCATGGCTCAGCTGAAGCTACTGAGCATTTGAAGCAACATTGTCTGAAAAGTGTTTGTCCTCATGTATATGCTCCTCAGATTGAAGAATCAATTGATTCACCTCTGATTTATGTGCTTACAAAGTAAGTTTCACATGTCAATCTAACCAAATACTGATAGTGCTTATACATAGAAATGATGAAACAGTTTTGGACCCTGGGTTTAATACAATTATTGGTCTATAATTTTCCGATGATCTGCATTGATCTTATTGATTCTTTTCGATGTAGGTTCAACTTTCTGAGAAATTGATGAGCAACATTTTGTTTAAGAAGGTAATGTTTGCATCTCTGATCACAATTAAGCTTTTGTTATGTTTCCTGGAAATATCATGGCACTGAATGTGCGACTCTATTGGATTGACTCTCGCACACCGCAAATGAACCATTTCCTGTTTAACCATGAGTATGGTTAAGCTCAGTGATTGATAACGACTTAGCTGTATTTGCTGCCACCTTCCATAGCCCTGCTTTAGATTAATATCTAAGATAGTCCATGCTTCTCATTACTTTATTATTGTTTCTCATGCTAGTGACATGAGTTCGTTACTTTTATTGATGCCAAAATATGTTCTTACTGAAGTCTCTGACTCTCACTCTTAACTGTTTTTGTTACTATAGCTTGGAGACTATGAAATAGCATGGGTTGATGCTGAGGTAAGGGACACCGAGAACGGGATGCTATCTTTGCTTCCTCTTTCAACTCAACCTTCTCCACATAAGACTGTCTTGGTGGAGATATTAAAATGGCAGATTTCAACAATTCCTTGCGAGCAAAGGGATACAGGTACTTATGCATGTCTCAAGAGCATAATGTTAGATTCTTTTCGCGTCTTTCGTGTTGTGGATGTGCTGTATCTCATCATGTTTATATAAATTAGATCCTCATACAATCCTCACAACCTTCTTTCCGAATTAGACAATTGATGCTGCTTTGCGTCCATGTCACAGTCACCATTACCTTTTGAATCTTCATGACCTACTTACTACTTTATATGTCAAACTCCACCTGTGACTAAAATTCTTATATATCAATTTGCTCATCCTCCACTGCTTAACCAAGCGGTTTTGCTTCCCCTACCTTAAACTGATTGCCCTTATTTGTTGCTTTTACTTCAAATCGAGCTAACAACCCAATTCTTCTGAAACGGTCGTTCTCTTCCATTGCATTCGACAATTAACATAATTTGTGTTGTACTAACAAATACATCTTGATGATTTGTAACACTCAGGTTGAATTTTCCGGTGGGGCGCTACGATGCGGTGAGTATGTGACTTTGCGTAAAGTTGGAGGCTCAAGCCACAAGGTTGGTCGTTCGTCTCTTATCAACGGACATGAAATCGCTACATAATCTTCTTTGTAATATTTGTTCTTTTTTAACTAAATTGCATAAAAAATGTACGATATATATATATATATATATATAATATATATATATGTATAGGTGTCTGGAATGTCAGCAAATCATTCTCGAAGGACCACTGTCAGAGGAATACTATCAAATTCGAGATCATCTGTATTCTCAGTTTTATGCTCTGTAGGCTATGTTACACAGACAATTGTAGCAGTTGATAACTAATAATTAAGATACATTGTAAGATTTTTTTTCCCTTTTAAGCATAATCAATATCGAGAAAAATATTTGATAGTGTTGTTATTTGAAATATGAGAATTAAAATGAATTTTTTAGTTAAGCTCTGGGATGTTTACAATAAATGTCAATGGATTATTTTAAAAAATGGCCTTTGGCACAGTCAACGTTAAAAAGATAGCCTCCTAAATGATAAAAGACTATGCACCCTTACTTACTTTGCGTAAAAGACTATTCTACCCTTTTTTTTAATGGCAAACAACGACAGTTAACGAAAATTACATCTTTTCACAGAGGTTTACTGTAGAATCTGAAAAAGTAAAAGTAAATAAAGAAAGAACCCTTTCACTTCACGGGCCCTTTGCAGAATCGATCAAGCTTTCTCCCACAGTCGAATTTTGAAGCTCAGAATCCATGGCAGTTCAGGCGAGATCCCAAACAGTGAAGGTAATTTTTTTATTTTTCGAAGAACCCGTCGTATACAATCGCACGGACCCTAATTTTAGGCCGCAGGTACCCGTGCTTGCACTAGCAGGGGCCCCCGTGCCTTGAACCTCAGGGATCCGTTGTGAAAGCGCAGGGGTCCTCCCCAATTAACCCGCGCTTTGTCTCGCTGGGAACCCTAGAAAAGCATAGCACAGAGACCCGCGCGCATAAGCACTGGACCCGTGCTTGCTAGCGCTGGAGACCCTTGCTATGCCGCGCTGCGGACCGTGCGTGCCAGCGCGGGACCCTGGCGACATAGTAACGGGACCGTGCTTGCTAGCGCAGGATCCGTGCTCATGTGCGCTGGAGACCCTTGCTATGCACGATGGGACCCGTGCGTACCAGCGCGGGGACCCTGGCGACATAGTACGGGACTCGTGCTTGCCAGCGCAGACCCGTGCTTGCCCGTGCTGTGGACCATGCGTGCTAGTGCGGAGGCAGGGTCCCCTGTGCAGCAAGCACCGTTCCCTGTGCTAGCAAGCACGGGTCCCGTGCTATGTCGTCAGGGTCCCTGCACTAGCAAGCACGGGTACTGTGCTATGTCGCCAGGGTCCCCGCGCTGGCACGCACGGGTCCCCAGCGTGACACAGCAAGGGTCTCCAGCGCACATGAGCACGGGTCCCTGCGCTAGCAAGTACGGGTCCGGTACTATGTCACCAGGGTCCCCGCGCTGGCACGCACGGGTCCCCAGCGCGGCGTAGCAAGGGTCTCCAGCGCACAGGAGCACGGGTCCAGTGCTCGTGCGCGCGCGGTCTCCCTGCGTGCAAGCGCAAGAGACCCCACGTAAGCTCAGGGTCCCCGCGCAGCATGGCAGGGACCCTGCGCGGCGTTTTTTACGGAAGGGAGTCCATTCAGCAGGCTCGTCAACGCTACCGCCAATTTCAATTTGTCGGCGCAGCTGTTGTGGTATCTCATCAAGTTGTGGCGCCCCTGACTCCACCGCCCATTCTTAATACTAATTCATGTGACTGCATGTGATATAAATGAAATCTATATATGAACATGCGTACAAAATTTTTCCTTTTATATAAAGGAAACCCTTCTGTACAATACAAAATATTCCTGGGACATAAATACATAGGTGAGCGCGCATGCGTATTCAAAATAAACTATCGGCCCGCCACTCAGGTCCGCATCCATGTACACACTGCCACCTCATCAAAAGTCCTCCAGAACTTCAAAAATTGGCCTCGCCTTCGCGAAGATCACGTACCTGACCCCATGACCTACAACACATAAATACGTGGAATGAGCTTATAAGCTCAGTAAGCGAAAGTCTTGCATGCCATGCACGTGTCCTAATTTGAAAGGCATCCGCGCCAATGCTCCCTAGACCTCATATTTTCGTGTCTTATCTTGTCATGTAGGGCCCTCGGCTATCTTGTTGTGCAGCATCATGGAGCTCGAATCCACTAGGGATAATAAGTATAAGTGGCAATAACCCACTCAAGAGAGGCTAACCGGAGGGCGCTTTCTGTCCCAACGTGGTTTCATACGCCACGCGGACGCTTCACAGTGGTAGCCTAATCTGAGGTAGTCAACACCCGAGGTACCCTCGTTGTTGCTTACTTCCTCAGCTCGCCCCTCCAGGTTTCACGATCCGCCATGAGGGCATTAGCCCTAAAATCATGTCTTGCCTTGAACATGTCATGTCTTGACGGTAGCGCCGTATGACGTCACCATGGTAGCATAGAAAGCCGTGACTAAACTATGATTCGACATCAAACTCCCATATCGCCGAATCTTTATCGCTCTCAAGGCGATCATATATTATGTACGCTCTCATATCATGCCTTTTATACTAAACGTGCGTGCATATGCCCATGTCATCATATCATTAATAATTCATGCGTGTCAAGTAACGCAAATAATTCACGTATGAAGTTACGTAATACCATAGAACACATAACACATAATTTCATGCATATACAGTTATGTTTTTGTAGTTGGGACTTCCACTTACCTGGTATCCGTAGCTATTAGCTTATCGTACGGTAAGTCGCTCACCTTCAAAACCCTAAGTATAGAAACATATTAAATTAGGATTTGTTAGTCTAATTAAAGTTATACGAGAGTAGCTTAGTTTGAAAACCCTAGTTTGATTTCTATAAATTTCAAACCCTAAAGTTTCGAACTTGACCTAAAATAAAAAGATATCATTTTGAAATTCATGAGAATCTCGAATTGTATAGTGACTTAAATCTCGGCATGTTAAATATAATTTCGACATTCCAACCTAACATCTCGATATGGATCTTGATATGGTTCTACGTTCTCGAGCTACCTTATGAATAAATCTCTAAATGATATTTTGAGCCCAGTTAGATATCGACATGAATTATGATCTCGACATGTACCTACAAATGGATTTCGATATGGACTATGATCTCGAGCTAGGGTTTTTAAGATAAATCTCGAGCTTCAATGGAAGTTAAATCTCGATATGATTTCGAGATGTATACCGAGAATATAAACAAATATGTCGAGTTGTATGTTAGAATTGTAAATAAGGATTTCGAGATACATTATGTATCTCGACATGATAGATAAATCTCGATATGGTTTTAAAATGAATCTCGAGCTTGATCTCGAGATTCTTACTAACATGGATTTCGACATTCTTAATTCCTCATGAGAAAATCATTCCTATCAGACTTAACATGGCTTCGAGCTTCAAAATCTGGAAAATCATATCACCATTCAAAACATCTTATAAAACCGTCTATCTATCAATCAAAACCCTAATTTGATATTTCATGATTATGATAACGATATATACGATTATTAGCAAAAGGATTTCTCCTACTAGCATCTGTTCTATAAACGTAATATTAACACTTATACTAAATCATGAATTTAAATATATAATTATGATAGAATTCATACGTTTCCTGGTTTGTTTCGTTTGCTTCTCAGTTCGTCCTTGTTCTGAGTTCTCGAGTTGTTATACTAAGGGTTTTCCTATTGCTACAGTACTATATTATCAGGGGTCTGAAGGAGTATTATAAAGTAACGAGCTTCCTTTTGATCTAAGTAACCTTTTTTTTAGTACTTATCTCTTATAATATTATTACTTGCTTAGTTGTCTTCTTGTCCTATACTTAGCGTAACTTATTCTACAATTGACATGGATAGCTACACTAATACTTATCACATGTTGGCTTATATCTCGACATCTAATGGCTCGAGATTTAAGTGTTCGATATTCTCTAACTTCGACATCTATAATGCTAAGTTCCGAATCAACTTCTTCTCGACATCTATAGATCTCGAGACTCGAGGATTTCGAGATCTAAGGATCTCGAGATTTTCTTATTTCACAAATGGTCTCTTTCGACATTCATACTATCGACATTTTGTCGCAAACTATATATTTCGAGGTTGATTAACTAATACCAAGGTTGTGAAATGTTTCCGAAATTATTCCTACCAATTCGTGTTTCCCCAAACATGATACCAACACTTAACATACTAAATCAAATCTTCTAGGTTAGCATGTCATGTACTAAAAACCCTAAAATCAATAACTAACCTAAATTCAAAGTCTAGTTGGTTAATAACCCTAGTATCACTTAATATTTTAATCACCTTGACACATAAAATCATAAAATATATTCCATGTAGTCACGTAAGTCACATAATATGCATGCATATTTATTGGCCGGCTTACTTACGGGACTCGGGTATTACATCCTCCCCCTTAAAAGGGATTTCGCCCCCGAAATCAGATAGGGGAAATAGCTCAGTGTAGCGGTTTCTCATATCATCTTCCCGTTCCCACGTAGCTTCCTCGGTGGATTGATTCTGCCATAATACTTTGACTAACGGAATTTCTTTATTCCGTAATCGTTTCATGTCATACATAAGAATTTCCACTGGCTCTCTATAGCTCAAATCTCACTTGAGTTGTTGATAAAGATTCTCAGTGTTCAGCACATGGCTTGGATCCGCGACGTACTCTCACAGTGTCGATACGTGAAAGCATCATGTACTTGAGCCAACGAATTTGGTAACTCAAGTTGGTATGCAACTTCGCCGACCTTTCTAAGGATAAGAAATGGTCCTATATACCTTGGGCTTAGCTTGCCCTTTTTCCCAAACCGCTTAACACCTTTCATCGGGGACACCTTCAAGAATACGAAGTCATCTACTTGGACTCCAGTGGTCTACGCTTTTGATGTACGTAGCTTTTCTGTCTGCTTTGGGCTGTTTTCATCCGTTCTCGTATTTGGGCAATGGCTTATGTCATTTCTTGCATAGATCGGGGCCTAGTATCGCTCGTTCTCTCGACTTCATCCCAGTGAATTGGGGACGTACATTTGCGTCCGTATATGCTTCATATGGAGCCATTTCAATTGTTGCATGGAAACTCTTATTGTAAGAGAATTCAATCAACGGAAGTATCAGGTCCAATTTCCTTTAAAATCGAGCACGCAGGCTCTTAGCATGTCTTCTAATGTTTGGGTTGTTCGTTCAGATTGCTCGTCTTTCTGAGGATGGTAGGCAGTACTGAAGGATAACTTGGTTCCCATGGCCTTCTGCAAACTCATCAAGAACTTGGATAAGAACCTCGAATCACGATCGGAAACAATCGAAATTGGGACTTCGTGAAGTCGTACTATTTCTTGAATATATAATTCTGCGTATCTCTCCATCGAAAAGGTTGAGCTGATAGGCAGGAAGTGAGCGGACTTGGTCAATCGATCAACAATGACCCATATAGCGTCGTGGCCTTTCACGGTTTTTAGGCAAGCTTGACAACGAAGTCCATCGTGATGTGATCCACTTCCATTCAGGTACTGGCAGGATTGCAAGGTTCCTACTGGTCGTTGATGCTCTGCCTTAATTTGCTGACACGTCAGGCATTGGCTTACAAAGGTTGCTATTTCTCGTTTCATCCCTGGCCACCAATAGTTGGTTCGTAAATCTCTGTACATCTTCGTTGCTCATGGGTGGATAGAATATACAGTGGTATGGGCTTACAGTCATGACAAGTCTTTCGGATTCGGCATTGTTAGGCACATATAGACGTCTTCTGAATATAAGCTCCCGTCATCTCGTATGGTGAAGTCTGCTGATCTTTGTTCCATTGGTGCTTCTTTGATTTTCAGATATAATTCGTCATTCTCTTGGGAAAAATCTGCTCCATCAACGTAGTCGAAGTGTTAGTGCCGCTAATCTTGTTTCGTTTTCGCCCATTGGTATCACTTCTACTTTGGAGCCTCTGTAACTCCGTGTTTACCGTTTTGCGGCTTAGTGCGTTAGCCACTACATTTTCTTTCCCCGGATGGTAACTAATCACGCAGTCATAGTCCTTGACTAACTCGAGCCATCGTCGTTGTCTCATATTTACTCCTTCTGAGTGAAGAAGTATTTGAGACTCTTATGATCAGTGAAGATCTCGCATCGCTCGCCGTATAGGTGGTGCCTCCAGATCTTGAGAGCAAAGACTACAGCGGCAAGCTCTAGTCGTGAGTCGGGTAGTTCTTCTCGTAATCCTTTATCTGTCGGGAAGAATATGCAACTACGTTTCCATTTTGCATTAGAACGCATCCTAAGGCCATTCTTAGACGCATCACTATAAACCGAAAATCCTCCAGTTCCTGTCGGGATAGTTAGTACTGGGCCGTAGTGAGTCGTCGCTTCAGTACTTGAAAGCTCTGCTCGCAAGCATCGTCCCATTGAAATGGAGTATTCTTCTTCGTTAGCTTCACCAAGGTTGATGCGATTTTAGAGAAATCCTTGATGAATTTCCGTAATATCCGGCTATTCCTGAGAAACTCCGTATTTCTGTCACGTTCATCGGTTGGGGCCAGTTATTAATAGCCTCGATCTTGCTGGGATCAACAGAATTCCAGCTCCTGAAATAACGTGTCCAAGAAATGAGACTTGATTGGGCCAGAACTCGCTTTCTTGAATTTCGCATACAACTGTTTTTCTCGTAATATTCCCAGTACGATCCTCAAGTGTTGTTCATGCTCCTCTTTGGTCTTCGAATAGATGAGAATGTCATCGATGAATACGATGACACACTTATCTAGGAATGGCTTGAATACCCGGTTCATTAGGTCCATGAATGCCGCTGGCGCATTAGTAAGCCCGAAAGGCATGACTAGGATGTGCCCGTAGCGGGTACTGAAAGCTGTCTTCGGGACATCCTCTTCTCTAATCTTCAACTGTGTAGCTGCTCTCAGGTCTATCTTCGAAAAGACGGTTTTGCGCCTTGTAGTTGGTCAAATAAGTCGTCAATTCGAGGGAGGGATATTTGTTCTTGATCGTAATTTTGTTCAGTTCCCTATAATTGATGCAGAGCCGCATCGAACCATCCTTCTTCTTAAACCAACAAAACCGGTGCTCCCCATGGTGAGAAGCTCGGCTGAATGAACCTTTTCTACAACAGTTCATCCAGTTGCTCCCTCAATTCCTTCAGCTCCGCTGGAGCGAGTCATATGGTGCTTAGAAATTGGTGCAGCCCCTGGCACTAGATCAATTGTGAATTGAATTTCAAGATCTGGCAGAAGTCCGGTAAGTCTTCAGGAAACACATGGAAAATCTCGTACTACTGTAACTTCTTCTAACTTCGGGGATGAACGTTGTTCAGATGATATTTTGAATATCAGGTAAGCTTCACATCCTGTCTTGAGCAACGATGTGCCTTCATTGCTGAAATCTTGGGAATCTTACTATGCTTGCTACTTTTCGGTAATGTGAACGGTTCGGTGTTTCCTAGGTTAAAGGTCACTTGCTTACGGTTACAGTCAATAACCGCTCCGTACTTCGATAGCCATTCCATTCTAGGATTACTTCATAATCATTCATTGGAATGACTATCAGGTCAACGGGTAAGGTCCTATCGTCTACTATTACTGGGCTATCTCGTAAGATTTGGTTGGTTCTCGTAGAGGTTCCATGTGGGATGGTAACATTGTATGTTAGTTAACTATGTTAAGCGTAACCCCGAGTCTCGCCACGTAGTTAGTAGATGCAAATGAATGCGTGGCTCCTGAATCAACTAATATGCATGTCGTGGTTCAATGGATAAAGAGAGTACCTGCCACCACAGACTGGTTGTTCTCTGTCTCCTCAAAAGTTAACGTGTAAACTCTAGCAGGTACTGTAGGTGCCTTGTTTGAACAGGTGCTTGACTTCCAGACGCAGTCTCCGTGCATGCCTTGGAAAAGCGGCCTGTCTTGCACACTTATAGCAGACTGCATTTTGAGAATAGCACACGGCTAGATGTCGTCGTGTGCACCTGGGACATGAGGGTATAGTCATTGGAGGTCTTCCCTGATTAGGATTGAATTGTTGTGGAGGTCCAGGTCGGTTTCTGAAAATTAGGTCGGGTATTCTTGGGGTTAAAGGGCTTCTTCGGGTTACCACCACTCCACTTCGGTCCTTGAACGAACTTCCTTTTCGCTTCATGGGCTCGCATAATTCGGAGCTCAGCTTGCTCCGCCATCAAACGCGTTCCGCCACTTGAGCATAGGTGGCTCCTTGGGATCCGGCCATGTTCACATCTCTGTATAATTCGGGCTCAGCCTTCCAGGAAGCGTTCCACTTTTAACGCATCTGTGCTCACCATGTGAGCTGCAAACCGAGATAACTGTTCAAATTTCCTAATGTACTCTGCTACGGTCAATCGGGCCCGACGTAGGTTGATGAATTCATTCATCCTTTGGCTCGTACAGGGCGATGAAGTATTTGCTCCTAAAGAGTTCCTTGAATCGTTCCCATGCCATTGTCATTGGGTCTTCGAAGGCGAGGATGTATCCCACCAATGACCTGCTCTTCCCCTCAGTAGGAAGGCAGCACACACCACCTTTTCTTCCTCAGGAATGCGGCTATATTGAACATGCTTTCCAAGTTCGAAGCCAATCTTCAGCCGCTGTAGGGTCAACGGCATCTTCAAAACGTTGGGGGATTAAGCTTACGAAACCTTTTCCCCACTATTTCAACCCCTATCTGCTTGAGAAAGTCCACTGCTAGATTGTCCGCCCGTATTTCGCTGTTGCTCATTTCCTGAATTTGAGCGGATTGCTGGCTAACGAGCTCCGTGAGTTGGAGAATCGCCGTATCACGATTATCAACAGGAGTTGCGGATTGTTTGCCTTTGTCCGCACTCCCACTACCTTCCCCTCTTGTTCTACCCGTTTCTTTTATACCCTAATAGTCCCTATGACCAATAAATTACGCACATACAACATTCATAGAAACATAAAACTTACTAGCAAGGCTGCTTCCGTGCTTTTGAGTGTGTACATGGACAGTCTACAGAACTTGTAACCGAAAGCTCTGATACCACCTGTGGCGCCCCTGACTTCCACCACCCATTCTTATTACTTATTCATGTGACTGCATATGATATAAATGAAATCTATATATGAAAATGCGTACAAAAGTTTTCCTTTTATATAAAGGAAACCCTTCTGTACAATACAAAATATTCCTAGGACATAAATACATAAGTGAGCGCGCATGCGTATTCAATATAAACTATCGGCCCGCCACTCAGGTCGCATCCATGTACATACTGCCACCTCAAAAGTCCTCCGGAAGCTTCAAAAATTGGCCTCGCCTTCGTGAAGCTCACGTACCGTGATCCCATAAACCTACAACACATAAATACGTGAATGAGCTTATAAGCTCAGCAAGCGAAAGTCTTGCATGCCATGCACGTGTCCTAAATTTGCAAAGGCATCCGCGCCAATGCTCCCTAGACCTCATATTTTCCGTGTCTTATCTTGTCATGTAAAGGCCCTCGTCTATCTTGCTGAGCACCATCATGGAGCTCGAATCCCTAGGGATAAATAATATAAGGGCAATACCACTCAAGGGAGGCTAACCTACGGCGCCTTTTTTCTGTCCCAAGGTGTTTCATACGCCATGCGGACGCTTCACACTGGTAGCCTAGTCTGAGGTAGTCAACACCCGAGGTACCCTCGTGTCGCTTACTTCCTCAGCTCGCCTCCTCCAGGTTTCACGATCCGCCATGAGGGCATTAGCCCTAAAATCATGTCTTGCCTTGAACATGTCATGTCTTGACGGTAGCGCCATACTACGTCACCATGGTAGCATAGAAGAGCCGTGTCTCAACTGTGAGTCGACATCAGACGCCCATATCGGCGAATCTTTATCGCTCTCAGCGATCTATATTATGCACGCTCTCATATCATGCCTTTTATACTAAACGTGCGTGCATATGCCCATGTCATGAATATGCGTGTCATGTCATCATATCGTGTAATAATTCATGCGTGTCAAGTAACGCAAATAATTCACGTAGAAGTCACGTAATATCATAGAAACACATAACACATTATTTCATGCACATATAATTATGTGCTGTAGTTGGGACTTCCACTTACCTGGTATCCTTAGCTATAGCTTATCGTACGGTAAGTCGCTAACCTTCAACCCTAAGTATAGAAATATATAAAATAGGGTTTGTTAGTCTAATTACAGTTATACGATAGTAGCTTAGTTTGAAAACCCTAGTTTTGATTTCTATAAATTTCGAACCCTAAAGTTTTCGAACTTGACCTAAATTAAAAAGATATCATTTTGAAATTCATGAGAAATCTCGAATTGTATAGTGACTTAATCTCGGCATGTTAAATATAATTTTCGACTTCCATCCCTATGGATCTTGATATGGTTCTACGTTCTCGAGCTACCTTATAAATAAATCTCGATATGATATTTGAGCCTAGTTAGATATGGACATGAATTATTATCTCGACATGTACCTACAAATGGATTTCGATATGGACTATGATCTCGAGCTAGGGTTTTAAAATAAATCTCGAGCTATCATTGGAAGTTAAATCTCGATATGATTTCGAGATGTATACCGAGAATATAAACAAATATGTCGAGTTGTATGCTTGAATTATAAACAATGATTTCGAGATACATTATGGATCTCGACATGATAGATAAATCCTCGTATGGTTTTAAAATGAATCTCGAGCTCTGATCTCGAGATTCTTACTAACATGGATTTCGACATTCTTAATTCCTCATGAGAAAATCAATCCTATCAGACTTAACATGGCTTCGAGCTTCAAAATCTGGAAAATCATATCACCACTCAAAACATCTTATACCATCGTCTACCTATCAATCAAAACCATAATTTGATATTTCATGATTATGATAACATAATAACATATATATACGATTATCTATTTCATGTGTTTCTATAAAACGTAATATTAACACTTATACTAAATCATGAATTTAAATATATACTAATTATGATAAATTCATACCTTTCCTGGTTTGTGTTTCGTTTGCTTCTCAGTTCGTCCTTGTTCTGAGTTCTCGAGTTGTTATAATAAGGGTTTTCCTATTGCTACAGTACTATATTATCAGGGTTCTGAAGGAGTATTATAAAGTAACGAGATTCATTTTGATCTAAGTAACTTTTTTTAGTACTTATCTCTTATAATTTTATTACTTGCTTAGTTGTCTTCTTGTCCTATACTTAGCGTACTTATTCTACAATTGACATGGATATCTACACTAACTTATCACATGTTGGCTTATATCTCGACATCTAATGGCTTGAGATTTAAGTGTTCGATATTTCTCTAACTTCGACATCTATAATGCTAAGTTCCGAAATCAACTTCTTCTCGACATCTATAGATCTCGAGACTCAAGGATTTCGAGATCTAAGGATCTCGAGATTTTCTTATTTCACAATGGTCTCTTTCGACATTCATACTATCGACATTTTGTCGCAAACTATATATTTCGAGGTTGATTAATTAATACCGAGGTTGTGAAATGTGTTTCGAAATTATTCCTACCAATTCGTGTTTCCCCAAATATGATACCAGCCACTTACATACTAAATCAAAATCTTCTAGTTAGCATGCCATGTACTAAAAACCCTAAATCAATAACTAACCTAAATTCAAAGTCTACTTGGTTAATAACCCTAGTATCACTTTATATTTAATCACATTGACACATAAAATCATAAAATATATTCCATGTAGTCACGTAAGTCACATAATATGCATGCATATTTATTGGCCGACTTACTTGCGGGACTCGGGCATTACACACGTGCCAGACGTAGCTTCACAATCGTGATGAGCTTTCGATGATCCTCGGGAAGAACCACTACGTTTTTCAAAACGAGTATTTCCTAATCACGGGGCTGAGTTCACAGCCGAACTGGCGGTGAACCAAACAGTTTGAATTCGTCCGTCGTCATTTCCCGAGAAAAGCAGCACTGACGATTAATTTGTCGCAAGCAGCGGTCGGAGGAGTTGGCTGCCAACTCCAAGGTGCGCGTCGATGACGAGAAGTGTGAAGTTGGCCAACCTGTACTTTGCGGGGTACGTCTTGCTGCCCCGACTTTCCAAGAAGGATACCACCCTTCTTTCCTGGATCGTTATTTAGTCGAAGACTCGCGGTCTTCGAGCGTTAGCCTTGAGGGACCGTGACTTTCAGAGCGGCACTACGTCGCTGAAACGAGATTTTGACGATAATAAGGAAAGTAAGCTGATCAGTGGATTCATACATCCACTTCCGGTTAGGGTTTTATATTTGAATGATTTTGTGAGTTTAGGGTTTCGTCTGTTCTCTAAGATTATTTATTTTCTTTGTCTTCATATATTAGCATATGAATGCATACCGGCCATCGCTGAGAAATATGCTGAACTTAGAGAGTTGGAGCATGCGAGGCCGCGTATATGCCGGTGGGTCACGAGAATTGGCCCCGAAAGGAATGTCCTAAGTTGGTGGATGTTGCCAAGACGGTGCGCGGGTCCGATGTACGAGTCTACTAATGCCCATGGAGAAGAGACGCAGGCTGATTATTTCGGTACAGCAACTTCGAGGTCGATGAGCCACACGATGACGTGTACGAAGGGTGGCAACCCTACTGATGGACGGGTGGACATAGTGCAGTCGTCGTGCGGCTGTAGGACATCTTGGCCGGCGGCGTCAAACGAACCCAATTATGAAGCAGAGTCCGTCCCTTCCCTCCGCTCTCTACCAGATCACGGCAAGACGAAGAGAGGGGCATGGGCTCTGACTACGTGCCGCCGTCCATGCAGGGTGGCAACTTCCATACGCCGCCGACATCGCATGGTATGGGCCATCGCACGGGCATGGGCCATCGCACGGTAGGGCCATTGTCGGAGCATTGGATGAATTTGTGCGCCGCGTGGACCGGCGGTTCGATGAACTTGGCAATCGGTACGACACGATTAGCAGCGGCTTCGACGCACGATCGGTTCGAGCATCTCGAGAACGAGTTTTCGCAATTCTGAGAGGGCTTTGCGCAATTCCGAGATGATTACGATCGACGCTC
>JAPQWV010005277.1:0-20979 GCA_027422505.1 Craterostigma plantagineum | reverse complement strand
ATTTGTTTTTTTTTTTTTTGACGCAATTATACGTTTGTACTGTTCATATACCAAAACTTTGCTAAAATTAGATTTTGGCCCAAAGTGTTATTTAATTATACTTAAAGTCCTATTTGGTAAATTACATTTTCGGCCAAATGTTTTTATTTATTTCAAAGTGTTATTATTATTATTATTATTATCATCTTCTGTTACATATTATTATGGTTTTTATTAACATTATTATTATATTATCATTATTATACTATTATTATTCATCATCATCATTATCATTAAATTTATGTAATTTTAATTATGAGTTGTACAATAACACAATTATAAATTTAAAAATCATGTCACTGAAAGAGAACGATACATAACACACTAGTACGAAAATAACAATGTATTACATGCAGTAGAAAATAACAATTTAAAAACTGTATATTGTATTTTTATTTTCTAATAAATATCTATTTTTCAGCTTTTATGTGTACTGTTTATCAATTTATAAAAAATATGCATTTTTCCTAATCGAATTAATAGTGTGGTCTAAGATGTAATATGACAAAATATGTGGTTAATATAGAAAAGTAGTAAAAGATGATGTGAAAGAGAATATTCTAATAATATTCTTTGAGTTTGAGAATGAGTTTAATGGTTGGAGTAGAATTACTGTTTGATGTGACATTTACTGCAAAATGGGTTTATAAATGGGTTTTTCGGTTGGAGATGGCCTAACAATTTGCAAGTGTAAGACAACAACGTGCCAAGTGCAAGTGCAACATGTCCCATTTGTGTCATCGAGAAAGCACATTTTTTTATTATTTTGTTTTAAAAAATAATTCAAGTGATTATTCAACTGTTCAACCAAAAAGTACAAGTGCTTATCTCCACGTGTTAAAACTCCATTGGCACTCAAGATATTCCTCTTCTCACCACAAATACATAGATAGCATTTCTCACCATCGTTTGACTCCTTTGCCATGGCTCTCATTCAATCAAAAAAAAAACCAATCATCACTGTAATGAGAGAATAAAGAAAGAAAAGAATAATTAGAATGGATCTTTCAGTGTCTCCTACGGCGTCGTTTCTTGGTCAGTGGAAGAGCACTTGTGGCAGCTTTATCACGCCGTCGAGGGCAGTGAAGAGAAAGAACTGTTCTTCTCCATGCAGTAGAGTGGTGGTGATGTCCGCCGAGAGAAAGAGCGGCGGCGGCGGCGGAGAGATTAATTTTGAGGGCAATGGAGAGAACAGCGCCGCCGATAACGGAGGGAGTTACAGATTAACTACTATGCAGGTCACCACATTCAATCAGAGCAGCTTCGCCGACGGAGGTAATAGCAACGCCGCCGCCGACGATTTTCCGATGTGGGAGAAGATCGGAGCTGTTGTTAGGCTCGGCTATGGGATTGGTATGTACTGTATTTTCTTTCGGATTATTGTTGTAAAAATTCCAACTTTTCTTCATTTTTGAGAACAAATCTGTTATATGATGGGTCTCCATGACATTGAAGGCCGAGAGTGCCAAGAATAGTATTTTGACAAATTTATAGGGTTTTAGTTCTTTGTAAGATCTGAGTATCAATCATAGGGTCAAGGATGGGATTTTTATTTTTGATTTAGGCAAAGAAAGATGGAGCCTTTTAGCTTCTTTTAGGGGCGCAAGAAACCTTTTTGATTGCGGCCCATAATTATTCTTGCAGGATTTGAGGTATCTTGGACAAGATTAGGTTCACAAAGCATCATAACTAGGCAGAAAGTGATAGCATGGCTAGCAATATCATTCTTTTATTACAAAGCTTCAATTAAGATACGAGTGTTTCAAACTCAATGGATTACTTTTTGTCTTACAGGAATATATGGGACGATGGCTTTGGCCGGGAGATTTATATGCTCCATTTCGGGGATCGATTGCATGGGAGGATTCAATTGGACATTAGACGCCATTGTCGAAGGCCTCGGATACGCAGTTCCCCCTATCATGGCCCTTCTCTTTATACTAGACGTAAGATTAATCTTAAGTATCGAATAATGTCATTTTCTCCGATACGATTTATTCAATTAAGTCGTCGAAATCTTGGCTATGAACGACTATGGTAAAATCATGTTCTGAAATTTCATCGCTCGTTCTTGATAATAGGACGAAGTGGTGAAGGTATCGCCGTACGCTCGAGCCATTCGTGATGTTGAGGACGAGGAGTTGAGAAGCTTCTTCTATGGGATGTCGCCATGGCAGGTACAGACTATAGAATGTGAAAAACTTAGGGTTAATTATTTTTTTGCAGTCCTATAAGTTAAGTGGTAACATTATAGGGACGAAGAACTTAAGAGGTGGAATTATACGGACGGCAACATTCAAAATAAGCAATTAACGGACAGTATGCGTCGAAATCCATAATCGTGTCTCAAAATTGATTAATTTTGAAAATTATTGTCGGTATAATATCACCCCTAAATTATCTGAAGCCATACATTATACGTTGGAACCATAGAATTTGTGACAAAATCTAGGATCCCGTCGTATAATGTTCATAAATTGCATAATTTTAAAAGGTAGTGTCCCTATGATGCTACTCCTCAGAATCTCTTATCCTTCTAATGTCCCGTAAACTACAGGACTAAAACAATAACAAAGCCAAATATTTATGCAATAACTTTTTTTCCTGAAATAATTCTTTTGCAACTTTACGGCTCAGTTTATGCTAATCGTGGCGGCAAGCTCCGTCGGAGAAGAGCTTTTCTACCGAGCTGCTGTTCAGGTGGGAATTTTAATTTCTGTTGATAGTTATGAAAATGCTTTACACTCCATTCATGAAAAGAAACACTAATTGTGTTTCTTTCCATTGAAGGGAGCATTAGCAGAAATATTTCTGAAAAGCAGCAATTTGTTAGAAGATGTCCGAGGAATGGCATCACTGGTAAGTTAGCTTTTTAAGGTTGTCACTTTTCTCCATAACACATCTCCTTCAATAAGTAGTTTTTTCCTAACCAAAAGTAAACGTTTTCGTTGCTCGACGAACAAAAGGCCGGCGTTTTGCCTCCCTTCGTACCGTTTGCTCAGGCATTTGCTGCCGTCATCACTGCAGCTCTTACGGGTTCGCTTTATTACATGGCTGCCTCGCCCAAAGGTTAGTTTTTTTTTTCATAAGAGTAATAATATATTCGCACATATATGTGTGAAAAACCTAATCGTGTTTCGATTTTCAGACCCTACTTACGTAGTGGCTCCAGTACTCAAGTCTCGCTCGGGCCGTGAAGATATCAGAAAGCTCTTTTCAGGTTCGTTTTCATCGAAAGTTTCTAACGCCATTAATCGATTTAAAAGAGAAAAAAACATGTAATATTTTCTTCAGCGTGGTATGAGAGGAGGCAAATGAAGAAGATATACTCACCGCTGCTCGAGGCGCTCTTGGCCCTCTATCTCGGTTTCGAATGGAATCAGGTACTTAGAGACTATAATAACAAAAACATGTAATATTGCTGCTGTTAGTTAATGTTAATTTCATCTAAATCACATATGTATATATATATATATATATCATGACAGACGGATAATATACTTGCGCCTATTATAACGCACGGGATATACTCTGCCGTGATATTGGGACACGGTCTATGGAAGATACACGACCATCAGGTTAGATTGAGACAGAGAGTTCAGAAGCTTAGAAGCGAAGAAGAAGACAATGTACGTAGACAGTAAGAGTTGTAAAGCGTGTGTGTTTGTGTGTGTGTGTAAAGATGTCGAAAAGGATTAGTATTAGAAACTATATAGCGATACTATTGAGATGGGTTGTAAGCTGTTGCCAGAATTAAGTTGGCATTGAACAGTTTTTGGGATATGTATATATCTATATCGAATGAGAGATCATACAAAAGGAAAAAGAAAAACAGAAAGAGCTTTGATGTTGGAATCGGAGAACAAAACAGAGCCCCAAAGACGATAATAACTGCATTATGGGCTCGACCACACAGTTATGCACTATGGAACACAAAGGATTAGTAGCATAGCAGATAAGCAATTATTATATGGTAGAAGGAAAGTAAGTGATTATAGACATGTGTCTATTATATCAAGGGAGCATGAGAATCACTGTTGCAATTCACACGATTCGAATCACATGTCAGTAAACTCATTTCTATCATAAGCTTCTTCTACAGCCATGAAGCTCATTATCAAAAATGGTCTGAAAACTTTCTAACGTACCTAGTGATCACGAGGCAAGCCCTTTTAAGCCTCTCAAGCAATCTGTGGCCTTCGGTTCTCACAGTGCCCGACGAAATGCTATTTCTTTGCTCTCACTATGCCTTCAGCTTGCAAGCATATATGTCTGAGAAAGTACCAAAACAAGAAATGCCATAGATAATATTTGATGGAAATAGATCAGGCCTGATCAAGAGATGAACGCTATTGCTGTGAACTGAAGTTTCATTTAAAGCAGAATTCATTTCTCCTCATCAACTCAATGCTTTCTGCTATTGTTGAGCCAGCAGTGCCAACAAAACCTAAAGAAGCGCAGCTACATATTGTTTCTTCAATGTATAAAAGAATGTCCGGCGACGTAGCAGAATCGCACTGCTGTTCTCTCCCATCAAAGTGATTAGAAGCCTCGCGAAGCATCATATGGTATCTCCCGTTCACAAGTTTCTTAGCAGTTTGCCTCACTATCTCATCTTCCTCGCGTAAGAAGAACAGCTTAAAAGAATCCACATCTCTAGCCAAATCACCCAAATAAGTACCGGTCCAGTTACGCTTAGGAAGATCGGTCATAACAAATACATGAATCAGATTTGGAACCTTTCGTTTCAACGAATTCAACTTTTCCTCTAAACCTCCAAAAGTATTATGCCAGTGATTCTTGAACTGCCCATCCAATAACCTAAGCTGTGCACATAAAAATGGTGCCTTAATCGTCTCACGAGCAAACGTCTTCCCGGCACTTAGAATTTCTGGCGCAAATGGAAGAAATTCAATCTTCTGCAATAATGACTGTATCCTTTCATCTTTAGGAGCTTTACTTATGTCAACATGCGATTGAGATGCTTTATACGGTGCTGTAAAAAGACTACCAAACGCCAAAACTGTAGCTTGATTAGCTATCGAGGCAGGACCTAGAGCCCTATAGACATCTCTCCTCTTCCTTGTAAAAGGAATTTTCCTTTTCTTCTTCAGCTCCTCATCAGCTTGAAATGAGTCAAAAATCCCATCTCCCTCATCACTCTGATATGTCCACACGGTGGATCTGCAATCGTCTTGAGAAGCATATAAACAAGTTTCAAGACTGTTGCTGTATCCAGATAGCATCAAGCCACATTGTTTCAGTTTCTCAAGCAAAGATGGATGAATCGTTGTAGAACAACCCAAGTCAACATCCACCCCACACCACAAGGATGCAAAATTTCTGAAATCTATGAACTTCACATCTGTATTGTACGCTACAGACGAAAGGTCAATCACATCGAACATTGATATGTACCTGAAATTCCAGATAAGAGAGACACAAACTTGATCAACAATGCATCTTCCATCATCACAACGAATGATGGTTTAGGAAACAATCACACGATAGGCTAAAATTCAGAGATACGATTCGTCACCTGCGCTCTCGGATAAGCTGGAGACTGTGATTCCAGACTTGAAATCGCAGCTCGTTAGGCTCCGTTACCCTAAATTTGGGACAGCTCCCCAGCGCAACCGCGTGGTGATCCAAAACAGGCGGCACGATCAGCGTCCGATTCAAAATTCCGGCCATCAGGACAGCGATTTTGAACTCGGATAGCTGATTGCTGAACCCACTGTGCGGCGCGTACCACACGAATCTCTCTCTTCCGACGCCGCAGAGATGGACTGGGAGCGTATATTCCGATTTCCTGGAAAACACTAGGGTGGAAAGAGAACCAACGAGGTGCTTGGAGGATACGTAGAGGAGAACGGCGGCGGCGGCGATCAATGATATGAGTGGCAATTTGTAATTTTTGTGAATCGTGGGCCTTTTTCTCCATCTCGTTCGGTGAGAGCTCAAATCCATCTCACGTGTTTGCCTAAAAGATGAAACCAAAGACTGAAAAGAAACTATGTACAAAGAAGATGATCGATATTTAATGAAATAATATATAAATATTCAGAATAATAATATAAAAAAGCAAAACTAATTGGACAAACTGGGCCAACACCAGCTTTATTTAACTTGGGGTGAAATTCTAATTTTACGGCCCAATTAGTGAAATCACCAACCATGACTGGTGTGGATAATCATACTATTACAGACGATTAGAATTCTGTATATCATTATATCCATCTACAATATTGATATTTTTTGTGGAGTGGATAATCATAGACGATGATCATTGCGTATATTAATTGTGCTTTGTGTGGTACTAAATAACATCGAATAGAAGACAAGTTCACATGGTGATGTGGGGAACGAATAACAACAGCACATGCAATGTTGTGCTCCGTAGTTTAATATTTTGGAATATCTGCAATGTGAGATAAAAACTTGATTTATATATATTGTGAGATGTGTGTTCTTTTTGATATTATATTACTTTTTCTTGATTCATTAATTTGTTTTAGATAATTCATCACGATATTTGAAATTATATATGAATATCTATCGACATGGTCTCTATTTAAAATGTTATCGTCGTTATCGCTTCCAACCATAAAACGCATGCATGCGTCAAATAAATACTGACGGTTACTTTAAAGTTAAAATTTAAAAACTTAAGTTTGTTCAAAATTAAATAAGATAGTGATACATACAAACACAAATTCATTAATATCTTAGTAGTTACTAGCAAAAAACATTTGAATTAAGTGGAGAGCAATTTTATACATTAATTTACAAAACATGGTATTACTAAGTAGAAATGTATGTATCTTACAAGAAAGACCGTGAGAAAACGATATTCATTTACAAATTAAGTTACCTAAGAATCTCTATTAAGGCTACAAAATATTTAACATTTTCGATCATGAAAGATATTCTAAGAAAAACAAAACAAAGCAAACGGCGTCGTATCTTAGGCCAAAATCTCCGTCGTCGTCCTAGCCTTCAACCTCCTAAACAGCCTCATAGGGCTCGGAAAAAAGATCCAAAACAACGCCGACGACGAATTTCCCCCGCCCTTCGCCGGAGAACGACACGCCACGTCAGCAACAGCTGCCGAGCTCACCGACCGCGACCGAGTTACCATCCTCGCAAATTCCTCGATCCTCTCCCGATCGACGGCGGCGACCTCGATTTCGTCCTTCTCCGACGATGCTCTGGCCGCCGGCAGCGGCGGCCTCTTCAGGGCGGAAAGGAAAGACGGCATTCTGGCCGCCGCCACCAGAGACGTCGACCGCCTGAGCAGCGACGACGGAAGCTCTGCGGTGGAAGAGGAGGATGACGAGGAGTAATCGGAAGAAGACGGCGTCGTTTGGCGGCGGCGATCTTGGCGCAGGCTGAGCAGGCGGTCGCGGAGGCACGTGGGGCACACGCCGTTGTAGTGGCGGCGGCGGCGCCGTTTGGAGATGGAGGGGTGTTTCGGACATTTCCACGCCTCTTCTTCGACTTGTATGTAGTACGTTGCCATCTACGATCTGTAAGAGTCTGTGTGCGTGTTTGAAGAGTATATTTTTTCCCTCTTTTGTTCGAATGTTTGTGTGCGTGTGAGTGAAAGTGATTTTGGCATTTTATTGGTTGAACAGAGATATGAAGCAAGCAGAAAGATAATGGAGAGGCATGTTTGAACTTTGGTGGGCCCACGAGATTTTTGAATGGGTCTTCTTGAATCTTAGATAAATAAGATATATAGGGTCTGTTTGGTTTCCAAGACTAACCCATATTCCTATTCCAAAATACATGTCGTTTAAGGATATTACACGCATATTAAGAAATAAAATAAGATCTCCATTTTACCCTTACTTAATTATGTTATCTAACTTAATTTAACAATTTCTATTAAATATAAGGGGTAAAACTGGAAATAATCCATATTGTTTATCTTGAAAACTGTAAAACGACATATATTTAAAAACAAAAACAAAATCTAAAACGACATGTATTATGAAACAGAGGGAGTATAATATAAATAATAAGGTGTAATATTGTGTTTGGTTTCTTGTTTATAGCCCGGAATTAAAAAGTGAACACAATATTAGAGTAGAAGCACGCTATATCTTAACTGTGAGTGAAGAGGTCCGATTAATTATAATGGGCTTTTGTAAAATCGAATTAAGTTGGGCTTTATATATGCTATTGTAACTAAACGGACCCATAAATTACCAAAATAAAATTAATGGAAAAAGCTAATATTACGTGGAAAGTTACCAACTTAGCTTTTGACCTTAGTAAAAAGAACAAAGAAATCATGGTTTGACGTAGTAGGGTAATCTATGACCTACTTGAATAAAAACTTACAAATCAAGACCGATGTCAGAAATTTTTTACAGATAACTACCCGACTAGGGTTGGCAGTGGGGCGGGGATTCCCCGTCCCCGCGGGGATCCGCCCCAAGCGGGGTGGGAAATCCCCAATATTCTAACCATTGTTGCAAAACTCGGCCTAGGCGACCGAGTAGGCGGCGCCTAGGCGCTCGGCGGGCGTGACGGAGGCTAGTACCACCTAGTCGGCCAGTCTAGGCGTCAGAAGCGACTACTCGGGCTAGGCCGCCGACTACTCGGGCTAGGCGGCCGGTTAGTCGGCTTAGGCGGCCGTGTTATGTTTTTTTTCTATTTTTTGATTTTTTTTCTGAAATTTTTTATACCAAAAAATCTTATTAAGGATATTATTTTTGTAGATGAATAAATTAATATATATTTACTTTGGTAATTAGCATATAAAATAAAAAAATAAAAAATAAGTATATCGCCTAATTTCCGCCTAGAAACCGCCTAGGCCGTCTAGGCGCTAGGCCCCGGCCGGGCGCCCGACTAGCGCCTAGCGAGTTTTGCAACATTGATTTTAACCCCGCAGGGCGGGGACGGGGAATGATTTTTCCCCACAGGGATCCCCGCCCCGCCCGCCCCGAACCCTATTTATATATTATAATTATACAATATTAAATTACAATTTAAATAATATTAAAATAATACAAATTTGATTAAATATTATTAAATTAATACAATAATATATAAAACTATAACTTATATAATATCTATAATAAAAATATATATAAATTTATATATTATATTTAAAATATTAATTTTTTTAAAAATTAAATCCCCGCGGGGACGGGGACACTTTCGTCCCAGAATGCATCGCGGGGACGGGGACGGGGATTAGATCCCGCCCCCGCCCCGCCCCGTTGCCATCACTATATTCGACTTACTGTTTGTACCAGTTTATGTGAAAAGATCGTACCTTGATATGTGTGTATAGCGTACCATGTCATGCCTTTATACAGTACCCTATATGGTACTATATGGTACCTAAATGTGTTAATAAGCGTACCATTTTCTAAACGTATTACGTACCACAATACGTTGCTATAGGGTACCTAAATATGCTAATACGGCGTACCTGCGGCGGGATCGGGTGCCTATGTGCAAAAAATTTATTCTATTAGGTACCCACATATAAAAAATGCTGACATGGTACTAAATTACAAGTTTTTTGCAGAAGGGCTATTTATGTGTAAAGACCCCGACGTAGTAAAAGAAAGGCTTATTTTTCAATTTTAATTCGTTTTCTAATTGTTATTTGTTAAATAGTGCCGATTCAAGTGATATTTCAAAATAGGTGAACGCGCCGCTTGGTGTGGCGTGTTCTGAACGCGCCTCTTGGAGTGGCACTTTTTGAATGCGTCATTCCAAGTGGCGTGTTAAAGACTTATTTCTTTTTTTAACTTTCTCAATATCTATTTGTTGTGTTTGAAGAAATTTTCTTTTGCGTTTGAAAAAAAAATTCGTAAGTAAATTAAAATAGATAAAGCTGAAAAATTTTGAAGCAAACCAAACATTAGATTGCAAATAAAATTGCAGCACACATAAATCTTACATTGCAAATAAAATTACTTAAAACACATAAA
The DNA here is from genome assembly GCA_027422505.1 of Craterostigma plantagineum. NCBI lineage: Eukaryota > Viridiplantae > Streptophyta > Magnoliopsida > Lamiales > Linderniaceae > Craterostigma > Craterostigma plantagineum. The sequence continues at coordinate 10,981 of JAPQWV010005277.1, read as the reverse complement.
CCAGACATTCCAACTTTCGAAACAGTAATGTTTATTTAGCCTTGTCCACTACTTCGTCTTGCACGCCTCTTAGATCTATCCATCTCATTTGTAATCTTCGTCGTTCTGCTGCTCCCCTTCAATTTCTTTGTTGTGGATTGTGGAAAATTGGACTCGGCATCACCCAATAACGCTCGTCATCCAAAGGAACAAAGCGACCCTCATAAGTTCTCAAATAAGCTTCTTTATTATAATACGCTGCTACGTATTGAGCACTATTAAGCCCAAAACTACGACAAGCTGCTTGTGCATATGAACATGGTATTTTGAATATATCCAGTTAGCGTATTAGCACTGAAGATCACTCAATACTACCACGTACGTACTAGACCCCCTTCCACTTAAATACCTGGTATAGACCTCGGCGGACCTTGTCGTATAATTAAATTCTCTCACAGTATGGCTTCTTGAGTTGTTGCTTCAATCACGATACTTTCTCGTGGCATAATATGACCACGCTGTTTTTGAATTCTCCATCGCAAGGCAAGCCTCTTGATACCTGTCAAAAGACATGTGATAAAGCGATGGAAAGTAAACTGGACAATTGAAGTTATGGGCTGACATCGAGCTCCTCTTAAGACTCCATTTAATGCCTCTGATATATTGGTCATCTGGTACAGCATCATACACGGATGTCCACTTCTCACGTGAGATTTTATCAAGCCACTTCCAAGCTTTCTCATGGATTCCCTTACTTTGATCTGTCGTTCGCTTAACCTTCAACTCCGTATGTGCCATGCCTGCTCGATGACATAGGTCATTTAATTGTTGGTTTTTTAAACTCCTTGTAAAAGTTAGATTTGACATGTCGAAGGCAAATTGAATTTCTATGAAAAAGCAATTCAATATAAGATCTAATCCCATGATGACGACCTGAGATTAAACAGACTCCTCATTTTTCAACACGTGTAAATTCAATAAGTGCAAAAACATATACCAAGATTCATTGTTTCTTCATCTGCGATCGAGAAGGTAAGTGGAAAGACGTTATGGTTAGCATCAAGGCCCACAACAATCAACATCTTGTCTTATATTTCGTGTAAAGATGAGTTCCGTCTACACATACTACCTTTTGACAATGTTGAAAACCGTCTATGCAAGGTTTAAAGCTCTAGAAAACGTACCGTAGAATATTTTGATTATTGTCCGTGATATGTCTCACCTCACAATCGTGCCCAGATTTTGTGGTTGTAGGCCTTCCATGAATTTTGGTAGTTGTTGGACGGAACTCTCCCACGTACCATATACGATCCTCATCGCACGCTTTATACCTCTCCACACTTGAAGATAAGAAATTTTGTGGACGTAGCTATCTTTGACCCTTTGTATCACATCCTTTGGAAGATACTGGGAACTGACCCGAACGACGGAATCAACATCTCACCAATAACGTCTGGAGATATGTTATGATGAGTGTCTGGCAATTTATTCATCAAGATGTGTGCTCGTCAGGATACCTTGTATTATCCAGTAACCTTTTGTGGCGACCCTACTTCCTACTTAAATAGATTGGCGGATTTCCGCAACGAAAGTCGCGGAGGACCCGATTTTTCAAAAAAAAATTTACGAAATAATATATATATATATATATATATATAACAAGAGTCGGTTTTACAAAATGCTTCATTATACTACATCGGGCCGACGCCCCAAAAATCTAAACCCGACTATCCTATGCCCCTCCATAGGTCGCGCCCCATATACTGCGCCACCCTCAGAAGTCCGTGCAGTCACCGCCGCCAGTCAGCCTACACTTCGCCCTGACACCCATCGGCGTCGGGCTCGATCTTACCTACAAAAATAAAACCCTGAGCGAAATTGCTCAGTAGGTGGTGGTAAAAACATGCAATGTGTGCGTGCACTCAACCCAATCCCAAATCCTCACATCATAATAAAATGCACGCTCGATCCTACGTCACATCTCAACACATAACAAGGCCCTCGCTAGACTCGGCACCCACGCGCGCAATGACAAAGTACGCCATAAACCATGCGGTAGTCCACGCCGCCCGTGTCAGGTCGCTCCTTCCGTACATATCTCAATCCGACGGTGTTACACCCCGAGTAGTGCACCACTAACCCGGGTAACTAGCATCTCGCGTCTGTCTGCCGTCAATAAGCCAAATATATATCCGGTGGTATACACCTCGGGTGGCTCAATCCCGAGTAGACAGGTGTCGCAAACCTTATCTCCCACCAGGTGCCCAATCGAGTCTAAACATGACGACCAATAATGGCCACTCTACCCAACTCATCCGACACCGTAAGGCGTCTCACGTGCATGTCGTGAAATGCACACTGAATCAATCACACGTAGCACGTAGCATAGTTCAAACATTGAAAATCCCAATACTCGTAAAATATATAAAATCTGATACTAGGCCCAACGTATCCGAAAAATAATCTTAAAATATTAAGATATGGGTTGATCTGAGATTCCTAGTCCAAGTCTGAAAATAATCTAATTTAAAACTGTCTTGGACTGAAAATAATTTTATTTAAAAGTATTGGGCCTGAAATAGTGCAAAAGCTCGACATTAAATATGTCGGTCAAAGCCCAAATCCCAAATCGCTCGATTCCCGCGTTTAAAACGCTGGTCAACCCGCGAAGTACTTTCCGGTCAACGTCCGACTCCGCGAAGCTTTCGCCGAGTTCGCGATCGCCCGATTGGACGCGCGAAGCCCGATTGGACTCGCGTTCACTCACAGGAATCACCCTGCGAAAGTCAGTCGGCCCGCGAAATTCAAAGTTGGCCCGCGACGCCTCTCACAGGAATTACCCTAGTCGGTCCGCGAAAAGGCACCAGCCCGCGAGAACGCGAATTTTGACCCGCGAAACACCTGTTTTACTCACACCGAAAACCCTTTGGGGCCGCGACAAAATTTCGCGACCCGAAACTCATTCGGCCTATTCTCTCCTACTTATTATAATCAATTCGCGAAATAGAAGTGGTCCGCGATTTAAAATTGCCCGATTTTACAAATTGCCCGACTATTCATACAATATTCAATTCTTTCATATTAAAACTCTAGGTTTTCGAGTAAATCCTTACAAGCAGGGGCGGATTTACTGTAGGACCGGGGGGGCATGACCCCCCGAAAATTTTCGAAATTTTTAGTACTATATCGTAGTTAAATATATCATAAAATATATAAGTAAGTTTGTTTTTGCTATTAGATCAATATGTGTGTTTGGTCCAGCGGCAGGGGTCTTTAATCCATGTCAAAGAGACCCGAGTTCGATACCTCTTGCTAGCTTTTTGTGAATTTTTAAGTTATTAACAAACTGGGCTTCTAGCAAACTGGGCTACTGGCGAGCTGGGCTGCTGTTTGGGTAAAGTTAGGCCGAATTGTATTAAAAAAAAAAAACACAATGTTGAGCAGCTCTTGAACCCATTTCGCATTAACCTTGGCTAAATATTTTTTTGCTCTTGAACAACTACAATACAATTCGTATAAACCTCTTCGTCTCTTTAACATCAAGAAACAAGAGTCAAGACAGTTCCTTCGCTTTACTTAACTTTTTTTATCATATTCATCCGAAAAACTCGCTTAGATATTTCAAGGTTATATCGAATTTCCTTTAATCTTCGTTTATTCATTGTCTTTTTATAATTGATAGTTTATTGTTCGGTACTGAATTTAAAATTGCTTTATGATTGCAGATTTCACATCAATGGGGAAAGCGATCACTATTAATAGATTTTTTCAAAGGAAGAGGGCAAATGAAGATATATCTTCCCCGATGATCGCTTCGCCGGCGCCGACGCCAATATCCAATGACAATGATGTTTCATCCCAAGTTCCTCTTCAAAAATTCAAAACTACAGAAATCGAAGATGTTGATCTCAATTCTTTGGAGCGTGATCCAGGGATACGTCGGCAAATTTGGGAATATAATCCTAACCAGCAAGAAGAGGTACGCCGAGCTTATATAAATCTAAAGGCACAACCAATTCTTCAGGAGTTTCCGCTTAATAAAAATAGCCACCCACGGAGATTTCAATCCACCTGGTACAAACAATATCCTTGGTTGGAGTACTCGCCGGCTATAGATAAAGCGTATTGCTTTCCATGTTTTATCTTTAACAAGCCATCGGCGTGCTCAAATCAGACGGCTTTTACCGTTGATGGGTTTGATAATTGGAAGAAAGTTAAAAATGGAAAAGCTTGTGCTTTTCTAAACCACATATGAAAGGAGAAAGTTTCTTCACCACATCGTAATGCTGAAAAAGCGTGCGAGGATTTGATGAATCAACCACAACATATAGCAAGGAGGTTTGATAAACAAATTGCAATTAATCGTCTCCGATTAAAGGCTCCTATAGATGTTGTACGATTTCTCGCACTTCAAGGTATTGCATTTAGAGGTCATGATGAGAGATCTTGCTCATCAAATCGCGGTAATTTTCTTGAGTTATTGGATTTCAGTCTGGATATAATGACGAGCTTGCGATATGCGAAAGCTCCAAAAATGCCAAGTATACGAGTCATGATATTCAGAAGCAGATACTTCATGTGCTTTCTGTGAGAGTTAAGAATGCAATTCGTGAAGAACTTGCAGTTGCAAAGTATTGCATAATTGTTGATGAAGCCCGTGATGAGTCAAAAAGAGAGCAAATGTTTATTGTGTTAAGGTTTGTGGATGCTAAAGGGCTCATTCAGGAATGTTTCTTTGGGCTTTATCAGGTATTTGATAGGACTCTTAAAGGCGTTATATAATTCTTTTTTTTTATCTCACACTAACTTGATGTTTGTTTGGGCCTCAGGTATCTGATACAACTTCTTTGACCTTAAAAGGTGTTATATATTCTGCTTTAGCTCACTATAACTTGGACGTTCAAAATATTAGAGGCCAAGGATACGATGGAGCTAGTAACATGAGGGGTGAGTTTAATGGATTGCAAGCTTTGATTGCAAAAGATTGCAGAAGTGCTTATTATATTCATTGCTTTGCCCACCGATTGCAGTTGGCTTTAGTTTCAGCAGCAAAACATGTCACACCTATTCATCAGTTTTTTGATAGATTAACTAATGTTGTTAATCTTGTTGGTTCTTCGTGTAAGCGTAACGATGAATTAAAGCAAGCTCATGCAGATGATATTGCACATTTGATTGCCATCGATGAACTAGATACAGGGAGTGGACTTAATCAGATTTGTACTTTACAGCGAGCTGCTGATACACGTTGGAGTTCTCATTTGAGATATGTGATCGGCCTAATTAAGATGTTTAGTGCAGCGTGTACAGTATTGCTTAAGATTATGGATGACGGACTTCCTCCCAACGAGCAGATGCTACACCGGTTTATGATGAAATTACTTCTTTTGATTTTATATTTATCTTACATCTTATGAAAGATGTAATGGAGATCACAGATGTCCTTTGTCAAGCTTTACAGTGCAAGTCTCAAGATATAGTTAATGCAATGGAGCTTGTATTGTCTACCAAGAATTTACTCCAGAAGATGAGGGATAACAATTGGGAGGATCTTCTAGTAAAGGTAAAATTTTTGTGAAGCTCGAAATACTGATACTCCTGATTTTGGTGCTCGTTATATTGATAGAAGAGGTCGAGGTCGAGGTCGTAATCATTCAGATAATATCACCATTGAGCATCATTATCAGGTAAACCTCTTTTATGCTGCCATAGACTCCCAGTTGCAAGATATTAGGAGTCGCTTTAGTGAAGATGCTATGGAATTGCACATTCTTAGTAATTCTTTAAATCCTCAAAATGCTACGGAGATTTTAAGCGTTGAAGATATATGTAAATTAGCTGAAAAGTATTATATGGAAGATTTTACAAAGGATGAGCTGGAGCAATTGCAGATACAGCTGAAGCACTACGAGTACAATATAGTCAAATGTGATGACTATAAAAAAATTTCCTCTATTTCAGAATTATGTCGATGGTTGGTGACGACTAATAAGTCGGTGACATACAATCTCGTTTTCCGATTGATTGTACTTGTGCTTACTCTTCCAGTTTCTACTGCTACTACAGAGCGTTCATTTTCGACAATGAATATTGTGAAGACTAGGCGTCGAAGTAAAATGGAGGAAGACTTTCTCTCGGATGCGTTAATGATATATTGAGAGAGAATTTGTTACAAGAGTGAGTCTTGAAACAATCATTGAAGACTTTGAAAATCTGAAAGAACGTCGAATTCCTTTTAGTTAGAAAGTTTTTTATTTAAATTCAGTCATTGTATCTCAAGTACTATTTTAAAGACGATTAATCAATTTATTTTTTTATTGATGTATTATTATTTATTTATTTGTTTATGTCACGGCCCCCTCGGAAAAATATTCCTGGATCCGCCCCTGCTTACATGACCATTACACTGAATCAAATAAGAACATCAATAAATATAGAACTCATCTATTGAGTTCAAAAATCACATAACAGCACATCACAAAAGTTCATAAAATCATAAAACTTGAAACTTTAAACTCGATGGCCTTCCATTCGAATTTTAATACTTTTCCGGAAAATAATACGGGTTGTAAGGGTTTAAACCACCTACCTCTCCTCCTAAGCTTGTTTGAATTATTATACTATATCAAAGATCCGCTCGAGGTTGTCAAACTCCTTCACTGCTTTGGCCGTCACCTAATATAGCTAATTCTTTAACCCACACAAGGAAATAAATATATAAGCTTATGGAAGATTTATTAAGTTATAGATTGGATTTCTTACCTCCTAGCTATGTTTGGATTCAATTCCTAGATTGGAAGTCGATTAGAGCTTGCCCAAACTTTCAATGCTCCTTTCGTTACCTCCTTGCTTCCTTTGGTTTTCTTCTCTTTTTCTCTCCTTCTCACGTTTGTTCTTGGAAAAATACAAATGAGGGTTTTCACTTATCAAGTGATAAGTTGGTGAGAAGTTCCAACGTGTTTTACCAATTGCATTAAGCAACTGCATGCGAATCCTAAGTTTTTGGGCCAATGTTAACACTACTTGGGTCAAAAAATTGGGCTTTACTATTTAACTTGGGTATTGTCAACCTTTTTAGCCTCTTAGCTTATTTTTAATTCCTATTTATTTCTTGGGCCTTCAAATCTTCTCGGCCCATTTTATTTTCTTCACTCTCGGTCCATTTATTATTTTCCGGCTTAATTCCGAGAAATCCGTTTGTCCGAAAATTGACTCCATTAATTTTCAAACATTACAAAATAATTATGCACTAACTATATATTAATCCCGTATTAATTTTCACGGTATTACACCTTTCTTCTTTTTGTGGCATGCACGCAGCCTCCACACGCAATTTGGAGTACGGTTACAGCAATGTGCCATAATGCGCTGTTACTCTCCAAAACCCGGTATTCTCTTATTGCATGTTTAAGTGAGTAACCGTTTGACTGCACTTGTAAATGTGATTTGCTCTAGATGATCATCCTAAGTTCAAATGACCTTCATTCTCGAATAAACAAAGTCCTCCATAGTCATCGTCATTTGCTTCTGGAACCATCTCATAAGTGTCGTAAAATGGTACAGTCTGATGTAGTTCTCTTTGAATTTGTGACGAAGTAGGTTGATATTCGACATTCGTTTAATTGTCATCTTCATTGTCAACAGATTCGGTAGATCTTCTAGTCCGCCCCCAATGTGATCCGCTTCGGAGTCGCTCACTTCCTTTTCATTCCCTGGCTCAATGAGATCATCAGGGGGACGATTGTTGATGGTCCTGCTTCGTCGAGTGAGTTTGAGAGGCTGTTTGATAGCATGCAGAATCAAATGCAGGTTCTTCATATGTGAGGGTTTGTTTGAGATCGAAGAAACTTATGTGTTGGTCTGGCTTGACGAAAGTATGCAAACAGTTGAAGCCAGAATCTGGATGAAAGAAGAACTCAACAGCTTGATCGGTTTTGACCTCCAAAGTGTATGAACAACTCTGTTGCATCGACGTATTCATTCTTAGCATATATTTTAGAAATAAATTATTGCTATCGACTCCTACAACGTCGTATAGCAAAAAAGAAGTTGGAGAAAATTTGTATGACGGGGGTAATCTTCGATATGCAATGGGATTAATACTATATCAGACTTCATCACCATTTTGTTGTATCTCACCACAAAAAATATATGATTGCTTAAATGGTATGAGTAGACATAGTGTATTGTTGACACTTATATGAAGAATGACTACCACGATGGAGTTATTTATAAGCAAAATTTATCGCATATGTTTTGAATGGTTACAAAACTGATATGACATATCACAAACGTCTTTTAAACATGACGTGACCAATTAATGATACATTACTGAAAAACTGCAGTTGAATAATCGTTGTCGACTTATCAACGCAAAATTTTTAATGATAAATTATAAAAATGACATATCGATGACAACCATTAATGAGGATGTGGTGTGTCACTGCGAAATTTCTAGAAAGCTATTGATATGTGACATCTCACTGCAAAATTTCTAAAAAACTATTGATATGTGACATATCACTGCAAATTTCTGAAAAAGCTATTTATGATTACCGTTTTTTTTATATTCTTAATCTAATAATAATATTTTATAATATTTATTAATATTATATTTGTGTAATATTTTATTTCGAATGATTGAAAGATTTATTTTTGAAATATATTAATAAAATATTTTTATTTTTATTCAAAATGATTGAAAAATTTCTCGCATACAATTATTTTGAAAGGATAAAAACTGATATGCATATCATAACGTCTTTAAAACTGGATGTGACCAATCAATGATTCGTTACTGAAAAGCTGCAACTGAATAATCGTTGTCAGCTTATCAATGACAATCATTAATGAGGATGCTATGTGCCACTGTGAAATTTTTGGAAATGCAATTGATGTCTGACATCTCACTGTGAAATTTCTGAAAAAGCTATTGATATGGGACATATCACTGCAAATTTTATGAAAAAGCTAGTTATGATTTAGCGATTTTTTCTATATTTCTTAATCTAATAATAATATTTTTATAATATGACATTTTTATGATATTTGTGTAATATTTTATTTTGAATGATTGAAAGATTTCTTTTTTGAACTATAGTAATATAATATTTTATTTTTATTCAAAATGATTGAAAAATTTCTCGCATACAATTATTTAAGGATAAAAAACTGATACGTATTGCTAGAACCGGAAGATTACAAAGTTGCTAGAAAGACAAAACAGTACGCAAACAAAACAACTTGAAACACAAATAGCATAACTGAGGATCACGATGCAACTACTACACATTCACTTCGAAAAATTCTTCCCAACCTTTCGGGGTTTGTCCACGAAATCATCGTCGCTTATATCTTCATTGACCTTTGAATTAGACACACCACGTTTCTTGCCATGTTTTTTATGACATATGGTTGGTTGTTTACCTGTCGGGACACCTCAAAATCATCATCATTGATATCATATTTGACTGTAGAGGTTATATGGTTGGGGGTTTCTTCACAAAATCATCATCACTGATATCATATTTGACTCTAGAACTGGATATCTTTACCATTTTTTTATGGTTTGTTGATAGAAATAGCTGGGGGTTTCTCAACAAAATCATCATCACTGATAGCATGTTTGACTGTAGAACTGGATAAAATCGAGTTTTGACCATGTTTTTTCCTAGACATGGTTGTTGATGAAATGTGTCCGCAATGTGTTGATTTAATATTTAGCAAGTCCTAATTTATAGACATGACACGCTTAAAGATTTTGTTTTTTATTTTTTAATATAATAATATTTCTGACAATTGAAATAATACAAAAAAATTTCTGAAATTTTATTACCATAATATTATAGTATTTTATTTCAAACGATTCAAAGATTTTTTCGAAATTTATTAATATTATATTTTTTATAATATTTTCTTTGAAATGATTGAAAGATTTTTTTTTTTAAATTTATTAGTGAGGATTTTTTTATTTATTAATATAAGATGAATATAATATTTTATAATATTTAAGATGAATGATTGAACGACTGTTTTTATATTTTTAATATAATAATATTTCTTACAACATAAATTGCGTTAGAATAAGTTCAACAAGACATAATAGTGTTACAATAACTTCAACAAACCACAACGATGAAAAGTGCATATATAACTAGTGGCATTGACATTGACCTGGTCAATATAAGCAAGTGCCAGTGTGACACATGCGAGGCCTAGGAACTCGTTGGGTATGACGTCAGCCCACTTCTTGTGGTTCATCTACTGCGCTAGACGTGGAGGGTCCAAAACTGAAGAGAACATGAGAACGTGGAGGAGGATGATATATATTAGTCTGCCTTGAATGAATCGTACCAAAATGTGATAGGCTGTCCATAAACGCCGACTCATATGTAGTCGCACCATCGTGCTGAGCAGCAGGCGTCCTCCACATATTATCAGTGTCCGTCCGCTCAGAAACGTAACCTTCTAATCCCTCGTTCTATCTAGAACTACCAGCCTCATCGTGTCAACGACGAGTTGTGCGAGACCGACTCCTACGTGGTCTACTCTGAGACGACCTCTCAGGACTGTTATTCCGATCATGCATTCCTCTTGGTTGCTCTAATGCGATCAGTCGAATTCGTTCGGCGACATTTGCAACTCCCACATCATCCGACACTGCCTGAACTCGAGCTAATATATCCTCTCCGGCGTCACCTTACATATAAAGAAATAATGTGAATCATAAATAAATTGAAATGTATACAATTAATTATTCATAAAATGTTATTATACCACGGCGCGCCATGCAGCTCCGTCTCCCACCTGAATACCCTGAACCATCGTATACGTACTAGGCGAGACAAATCGTGGAGTGATGTATCACACCACTGATAGTAACCATTCACTACCGAATGGTTACTAGAGCTATATGGTCACCGTCGACCACATTACCGTCTCTATCGTTCCACAACGCTAACCACTGTGCACGGAACGTCTCCCAATTAAAACTTTGACGGCC